>OX424575.1:108919742-108924742 GCA_949152435.1 Gastracanthus pulcherrimus | reverse complement strand
CAAAATCCATGTAATGAAGGGCCATATTTATAAATATTTTTTTTAAAAATTCAGAAAATTTACATTAAAAAAGTACGGATTAAATTTTTGCGTAATTCTGCACTCCTATTGAACTGAACATTATTCAAAACAGCTTCAAAATGCAATAATGCTTATTTTATGCTTAAATTATTTTGTCTTCGATTTTACAGAGAATCGCTCACATATATATATATATATATATATATATATATATATATATATATATATATATATATATATATATATATATATATATATATATATATATATATGAATATTTTGATAGTCGACCGAGTGATCGAACTCTCTTTTTTTTTAACTTTTAATTTGTAAATGGACGAAATCCATGTAATGAAGGGCCATATTTATAAATATTTTTTTTTAAGAATTCAGAAAATTTACATTAAAAAAGTACGGATTAAATTTTTGCGTAATTCTGCACTCCTATTGAACTGAACATTATTCAAAACAGCTACAAAATGCAATAATGCTTATTTTATGCTTAAATTATTTTGTCTTCGATTTTACAGAGAATCGCTCACATAAATATATATATATATATATATATATGAATTTTTTGATAGTCGACCGAGTGGTCGAACTCTCTTTTTTTTAACTTTTGAATTTGTAAATGGACAAAATCCATGTAATGAAGGGCCATATTTATAAATATTTTTTTTTAAAAATTCAGAAAATTTACATTAAAAAAGTACGGATTAAATTTTTGCGTAATTCTGCACTCCTATTGAACTGAACATTATTCAAAACAGCTACAAAATGCAATAATGCTTATTTTATGCTTAAATTATTTTGTCTTCGATTTTACAGAAAATCGCTCACATATATATATATATATATATATATATATATATATATATATGAATTTTTTGATAGTCGACCGAGTGATCGAACTCTCTTTTTTTTAACTTTTGAATTTGTAAATGGACAAAATCCATGTAATGAAGGGCCATATTTATAAATAAATTTTTTTTAAAATTCAGAAAATTTACATTAAAAAAGTACGGATTAAATTTTTGCGTAATTCTGCACTCCTATTGAACTAAACATTATTCAAAACAGCTTCAAAATGCAATAATGCTTATTTTATGCTTCAATTATTTTGTCTTCGATTTTACAGAGAATCGCTCACATATATATATATATATATATATATATATATATATATATATATATATATATATATATATATATATATATATATATATATATATATATATATATATATATGAATTTTTTGATAGTCGACCGAGTGATCGAACTCTCTTTTTTTTAACTTTTGAATTTGTAAATGGACAAAATCCATGTAATGAAGGGCCATATTTATAAATATTTTTTTTTAAAAATTCAGAAAATTTACATTAAAAAAGTACGGAATAAATTTTTGCGTAATTCTGCACTCCTATTGAACTAAACATTATTCAAAATAGCTTCAAAATGCAATAATGCTTATTTTATGCTTAAATTATTTTGTCTTCGATTTTACAGAGAATCGCTCACATATATATATATATATATATATATATATATATATATATATATATATATATATATATATATATATATATATATATATATATATATATATATATATATATATATATATATATATGAATTTTTTGATAGTCGACCGAGTGATCGAACTCTCTTTTTTTTAACTTTTGAATTTGTAAATGGACAAAATCCATGTAATGAAGGGCCATATTTATAAATATTTTTTTTTAAAAATTCAGAAAATTTACATTAAAAAAGTACGGATTAAATTTTTGCGTAATTCTGCTCTCCTATTGAACTAAACATTATTCAAAACAGCTTCAAAATGCAATAATGCTTATTTTATGCTTAAATTATTTTGTCTTCGATTTTACAGAGAATCGCTCACATATATATATATATATATGAATTTTTTGATAGTCGACCGAGTGATCGAACTCTCTTTTTTTTTAACTTTTAATTTGTAAATGGACGAAATCCATGTAATGAAGGGCCATATTTATAAATATTTTTTTTTAAGAATTAAGAAAATTTACATTAAAAAAGTACGGATTAAATTTTTGCGTAATTCTGCACTCCTATTGAACTGAACATTATTCAAAACAGCTACAAAATGCAATAATGCTTATTTTATGCTTAAATTATTTTGTCTTCGATTTTACAGAGAATCGCTCACATAAATATATATATATATATGAATTTTTTGATAGTCGACCGAGTGGTCGAACTCTCTTTTTTTTAACTTTTGAATTTGTAAATGAACAAAATCCATGTAATGAAGGGCCATATTTATAAATATTTTTTTTTAAAAATTCAGAAAATTTACATTAAAAAAGTACGGATTAAATTTTTGCGTAATTCTGCACTCCTATTGAACTGAACATTATTCAAAACAGCTACAAAATGCAATAATGCTTATTTTATGCTTAAATTATTTTGTCTTCGATTTTACAGAGAATCGCTCACATATATATATATATATATATATATATATATATATATATATATATATATGAATTTTTTGATAGTCGACCGAGTGATCGAACTCTCTTTATTTTAACTTTTGAATTTGTAAATGGACAAAATCCATGTAATGAAGGGCCATATTTATAAATATTTTTTTTTAAAAATTCAGAAAATTTACATTAAAAAAGTACGGATTAAATTTTTGCGTAATTCTTCACTCCTATTGAACTAAACATTATTCAAAACAGCTTCAAAATGCAATAATGCTTATTTTATGCTTAAATTATTTTGTCTTCGATTTTACAGAGAATCGCTCACATATATATATATATATATATATATATATATATATATATATATATATATATATGAATTTTTTGATAGTCGACCGAGTGATCGAACTCTCTTTTTTTTTAACTTTTGAATTTGTAAATGGACAAAATCCATGTAATGAAGGGCCATATTTATAAATATTTTTTTTTAAAAATTCAGAAAATTTACATTAAAAAAGTACGGATTAAATTTTTGCGTAATTCTGCACTCCTATTGAACTGAACATTATTCAAAACAGCTTCAAAATGCAATAATGCTTATTTTATGCTTAAATTATTTTGTCTTCGATTTTACAGAGAATCGCTCACATATATATATATATATATATATATATATATATATATGAATTTTTTGATAGTCGACCGAGTGATCGAACTCTCTTTTTTTTTAACTTTTGAATTTGTAAATGGACAAAATCCATGTAATGAAGGGCCATATTTATAAATATTTTTTTTTAAAAATTCAGAAAATTTACATTAAAAAAGTACGGATTAAATTTTTGCGTAATTCTGCACTCCTATTGAACTGAACATTATTCAAAACAGCTTCAAAATGCAATAATGCTTATTTTATGCTTAAATTATTTTGTCTTCGATTTTACAGAGAATCGCTCACATATATATATATATATATATATATATATATATATATATATATATATATGAATTTTTTGATAGTCGACCGAGTGATCGAACTCTCTTTTTTTTTAACTTTTGAATTTGTAAATGGACAAAATCCATGTAATGAAGGGCCATATTTATAAATATTTTTTTTTAAAAATTCAGAAAATTTACATTAAAAAAGTACGGATTAAATTTTTGCGTAATTCTGCACTCCTATTGAACTGAACATTATTCAAAACAGCTTCAAAATGCAATAATGCTTATTTTATGCTTAAATTATTTTGTCTTCGATTTTACAGAGAATCGCTCACATATATATATATATATATATATATATATATATATATATATGAATTTTTTGATAGTCGACCGAGTGATCGAACTCTCTTTTTTTTTAACTTTTGAATTTGTAAATGGACAAAATCCATGTAATGAAGGGCCATATTTATAAATATTTTTTTTTAAAAATTCAGAAAATTTACATTAAAAAAGTACGGATTAAATTTTTGCGTAATTCTGCACTCCTATTGAACTGAACATTATTCAAAACAGCTTCAAAATGCAATAATGCTTATTTTATGCTTAAATTATTTTGTCTTCGATTTTACAGAGAATCGCTCACATATATATATATATATATATATATATATATATATATATATATATATATGAATTTTTTGATAGTCGACCGAGTGATCGAACTCTCTTTTTTTTAACTTTTGAATTTGTAAATGGACAAAATCCATGTAATGAAGGGCCATATTTATAAATATTTTTTTTTAAAAATTCAGAAAATTTACATTAAAAAAGTACGGATTAAATTTTTGCGTAATTCTGCACTCCTATTGAACTAAACATTATTCAAATCAGCTTCAAAATGCAATAATGCTTATTTTATGCTTAAATTATTTTGTCTTCGATTTTACAGAGAATCGCTCACATATATATATATATATATATATATATATATATATATATATATATATATATATATATATATATATATATATATGAATTTTTTGATAGTCGACCGAGTGATCGAACTCTCTTTTTTTTAACTTTTGAATTTGTAAATGGACAAAATCCATGTAATGAAGGGCCATATTTATAAATATTTTTTTTTTAAAATTTAGAAAATTTACATTAAAAAAGTACGGATTAAATTTTTGCGTAATTCTGCAATCCTATTGAACTAAACATTATTCAAAACAGCTTCAAAATGCAATAATGCTTATTTTATGCTTAAATTATTTTGTCTTCGATTTTACAGAGAATCGCTCACATATATATATATATATATATATATATATATATATATATATATATATATATATATATATATATATATATATATATATATATATATATATATATATATATGAATTTTTTGATAGTCGACCGAGTGATCGAACTCTCTTTTTTTTTAACTTTTGAATTTGTAAATGGACAAAATCCATGTAATGAAGGGCCATATTTATAAATATTTTTTTTTAAAAATTCAGAAAATTTACATTAAAAAAGTACGGATTAAATTTTTGCGTAATT
>OX424575.1:108841542-108919542 GCA_949152435.1 Gastracanthus pulcherrimus | reverse complement strand
CAAAATCCATGTAATAAAGAGCCATATTTATAAATATTTTTTTTTTAAAATTCAGAAAATTTACATTAAAAAAGTACGGATTAAATTTTTGCGTAATTCTGCACTCCTATTGAACTAAACATTATTCAAAACAGCTTCAAAATGCAATAATGCTTATTTTATGCTTCAATTATTTTGTCTTCGATTTTACAGAGAATCGCTCACATAAATATATATATATATATGAATTTTTTGATAGTCGACCGAGTGGTCGAACTCTCTTTTTTTTAACTTTTGAATTTGTAAATGGACAAAATCCATGTAATGAAGGGCCATATTTATAAATATTTTTTTTTAAAAATTCAGAAAATTTACATTAAAAAAGTACGGATTAAATTTTTGCGTAATTCTGCACTCCTATTGAACTGAACATTATTCAAAACAGCTACAAAATGCAATAATGCTTATTTTATGCTTAAATTATTTTGTCTTCGATTTTACAGAGAATCGCTCACATATATATATATATATATATATATATATATATATATATATATATATATATATATATGAATTTTTTGATAGTCGACCGAGTGATCGAACTCTCTTTTTTTTAACTTTTGAATTTGTAAATGGACAAAATCCATGTAATGAAGGGCCATATTTATAAATAAATTTTTTTTAAAATTCAGAAAATTTACATTAAAAAAGTACGGATTAAATTTTTGCGTAATTCTCCACTCCTATTGAACTAAACATTATTCAAAACAGCTTCAAAATGCAATAATGCTTATTTTATGCTTAAATTATTTTGTCTTCGATTTTCCAGAGAATCGCTCACATATATATATATATATATATATATATATATATATATATATATATATATATATATATATATGAATTTTTTGATAGTCGACCGAGTGATGGAACTCTCTTTATTTTAACTTTTGAATTTGTAAATGGACAAAATCCATGTAATGAAGGGCCATATTTATAAATATTTTTTTTTAAAAATTCAGAAAATTTACATTAAAAAAGTACGGATTAAATTTTTGCGTAATTCTGCACTCCTATTGAACTAAACATTATTCAAAACAGCTTCAAAATGCAATAATGCTTATTTTATGCTTAAATTATTTTGTCTTCGATTTTACAGAGAATCGCTCACATATATATATATATATATATATATATATATATATATATATATATATATATATATATATATATATATATATATATATATGAATTTTTTGATAGTCGACCGAGTGATCGAACTCTCTTTTTTTTAACTTTTGAATTTGTAAATGGACAAAATCCATGTAATGAAGGGCCATATTTATAAATATTTTTTTTTAAAAATTCAGAAAATTTACATTAAAAAAGTACGGAATAAATTTTTGCGTAATTCTGCACTCCTATTGAACTAAACATTATTCAAAATAGCTTCAAAATGCAATAATGCTTATTTTATTCTTAAATTATTTTGTCTTCGATTTTACAGAGAATCGCTCACATATATATATATATATATATATATATATATATATGAATTTTTTGATAGTCGACCGAGTGATCGAACTCTCTTTCTTTTAACTTTTGAATTTGTAAATGGACAAAATCCATGTAATGAAGGGCCATATTTATAAATATTTTTTTTTAAAAATTCAGAAAATTTACATTAAAAAAGTACGGATTAAATTTTTGCGTAATTCTGCACTCATATTGAACTAAACATTATTCAAAACAGCTTCAAAATGCAATAATGCTTATTTTATGCTTAAATTATTTTGTCTTCGATTTTACAGAGAATCGCTCACATATATATATATATATATATATATATATATATATATATATATATATATATATATATATATATATATATATATATATATATATATATATATATATATATATATAATATATGAAATACAAAATAATTTAAGCATAAAATAAGCATTATTGCATTTTGAAGCTGTTTTGAATAATGTTTAGTTCAATAGGAGTGCAGAATTACGCAAAAATTTAATCCGTACTTTTTTATGTATAATTTCGGATTTTTTAAAAAAAAAATATTTATAAATATGGCCCTTCTGTGTCAGGATAAATTTCATTTTAAGGTCAAATCCAACAAAAATGTTTAAATCTATTCGCATCATCACTCGGTTATATTTCAGGAATCGCTGGAACGTGCATTTTTTATCTCACTATTCTACTTCTTCATCGTTTCGCCTTCTTTTATATCGTACTCGTTTATCCTCAAAAGATCTGTGCAAGGGATTTCTCTTGCGTTTTTTTTTCATTTTTCCGTGCTTTCTCTCTGCAACATCCAACAGAAATCTGCCATCATGTTTTCATCCCATCTTCCCTGAAATCTTCGTTCTGGATCTTTGAAATCTTGGTGAAAACGTTCTCCTTCTTCAAAGAGTGTCCGTGGCTCAGTTGGTTAAGGCGCATGCTTTAACTAGCAGATATACGCTTGCTCCAGGGGTCGAGTGTTCGATTCCCGGTGAAGGCAAAACTCGGATTTTTTCTGAGTTGTTTTTCAACGGGAAAAGTACCCTGGACTCCGGCTGTTTCGAGGCGGGTTTTTCCCCGAAATTTTCCTTCAGGGTAGTTCCGGGTTGGATTTGACCTTAAAATGAAATTTTTCCTGACATAATATATGAAATACAAAACAGCTTCAAAATGCAATAATGCTTATTTTATGCTTAAATTATTTTGTATTTCATATATTATATATATATATATATATATATATATATATATATATATATATATATATATATATATATAGATATATATATATAGATATATTATATATATATATAGATATATATATATATATATATAATATATGAAATACAAAATAATTTAAGCATAAAATAAGCATTATTGCATTTTGAAGCTGTTTTGAATAATGTTTAGTTCAATAGGAGTGCAGAATTACGCAAAAATTTAATCCGTACTTTTTTATGTAAATTTTCGGAATTTTTAAAAAAAAAATATTTATAAATATGGCCCTTCATTACATGGATTTTGTCCATTTACAAATTCAAAAGTTAAAAAAAAGAGAGTTCGATCACTCGGTCGACTATCAAATAATTCATGGAGATGTCTTCTTTTAGTAAAAAAGTACTTATACAAATCCCAGAACGGCAATCGAGCTGTCCTTCTTGCTAAAAATAAAAATAACAGTCAAATTATGCTAAAATATAATTAAAATGCCTATTTAGCCCCTATAATAATGGTTTCAACTACATAGATTACACAGGCACACAAAGGAAAAAAAGTTCTTGTTCCCGGAACCAAACTAGTATATCTTTATGATTTTGGGGTCGCTGAATCCGAATCCGGTGACCGTTTGTCTGCATCAGGTCAGGTTCAAGGTCAAATGATGGAAAAATTATTATTCCTATATATTTTGGGATTCGCTGAAACCAAATCCGATGTTCATTTGATCCGACAAGGTCATATTCAAAGTTATTTCGAGGTCAAATGTGTTTGTTCTGCTAAACATGAATTTTTACTGCAGATACCGAAAGAACGGGAAATTTTACATCTAGATATGTATTCAATTTTTTTATAACATAACCCCCAAGGTCATTTCAAGGTCACTTCATGTTGTTGTATGGAGGATTTATATGAAAATGGCAAAAATAAGAAAATGTGTCTTTATGGGACTAAACTACTATGTCAATATGTTTTTGGGGTTTCTGAGTTGGAATTCGAGGTTCGTTTGCTTCCAATATGTCAGGAAAAATTTCATTTTAAGGTCAAATCCAACCCGGAACTACCCTGAAGGAAAATTTCGGGGAAAAACCCGCCTCGAAACAGCCGGAGTCCAGGGTACTTTTCCCGTTGAAAAACAACTCAGAAAAAATCCGAGTTTTGCCTTCACCGGGAATCGAACACTCGACCCCTGGAGCAAGCGTATATCTGCTAGTTAAAGCGTGCGCCTTAACCAACTGAGCCACGGACACTCTTTGAAGAAGGAGAACCTTTTCACCAAGATTTCAAAGATCCAGAACGAAGATTTCAGGGAAGATGGGATGAAAACATGATGGCAGATTTCTGTTGGATGTTGCAGAGAGAAAGCACGGAAAAATGAAAAAAAAACGCAAGAGAAATCCCTTGCACAGATCTTTTGAGGATAAACGAGTACGATATAAAAGAAGGCGAAACGATGAAGAAGTAGAATAGTGAGATAAAAAATGCACGTTCCAGCGATTCCTGAAATATAACCGAGTGATGATGCGAATAGATTTGAACATTTTTGTTGGATTTGACCTTAAAATGAAATTTATCCTGACATACTGGAAGCAAACGAACCTCGAATTCCAACTCAGAAACCCCAAAAACATATTGACATAGTATCGTAGTTTAGTCCCATGAAGACACATTTTCTGATTTTTGCAATTTTCATATGAATCCTCCATACAACAACATGAAGTGACCTTGAAATGACCTTGGGGGTTATGTTATCAAAAAATTGAATACATATCTAGATGTAAAATTTCCCGTTCTTTCGGTATCTGCAGTGAAAAATTCATGTTTAGCAGAAGAAACAAATTTGACCTTGAAATAACCTTGAATTTGACCTTGTCGGATCAAATGAACATCGGATTTGGTTTCAGCGACCCCCAAAATATATAGGAATAATAATTTTAATCGATTTGACCATTTTTCCATCATTTGACCTTTAAATGACCTTGAACCTGACGTGATGGAGACAAACGGTCACCGGATTCGGATTCAGCGACCCCAAAAACATAAAGATATACTAGTTTGGTTCCGGGAACAAGAACTTTTTTCCTTTGTGTGCCTGTGTTATCAATACAAAAATTATGAAGATAGCATATATTAGTACAAAAGAAACAGATATAGTCTCAATACCGTAATACAGCAGCATATCTTACTAAAAATAGAGATAATGGTCAAATTATATCAAAGAATTATTCAAGTTCATTTACAAAATAAAATTATATACATATTTTATATATATATATATATATATATATATATATATATATATATATATATATATATATATATATATATATATATATATATATATATATATATATATATATATGTTTATTAAAACAGAAAATGACGTTTTCGTGTATAAGAGAAGAAAGGAGACACCTTATCCGAAATTGCGGGTGGTAAAAGATAGGTAAATTTATGCTCTTTCAAATGCATTGTCACTGGATCGATGATTTTATTTCTAACGTACTAAAAACATGAAAAAAACATGAAAAAAACTTCTGCCTCCTTCGTTAACAAAAACAAACAAAATGAGCCCTGAAGCATTAAATGTTACCGTGGATTACTCGAGATATGGATGAAGGCATACATACATACCCACACAGACACACACACATACACACACATACGCACATACACACAAATACACACACTCATGCACACTCACACCTACACTTTCCTATACATTTTCTTGCTGAGTCAAGAAAGTTGAAAGCATTGAAATTTATTAACATTTCTGATAAAAAGAATTTCATGGTTACGATACTTTCCTTTTGAGAATTCAACAAAAAAATACTTTTATTTCACACACGCACACACATTCACGGACATTTTCTAAAATTAGTGTATTTTGATTCCAAATGAACCGAAACATATTTTTAACATGATTTTAAGAAAACTTGTTTTTACTGTTACAAAGCTTCCTTTAGGAGGAAGCAATATGTAAAATTGAGTTTATTTAAAAAGTCCTCTATCTATTGTTTTCTTTTCGGGTGAAAAAACTGATAAGACTTTATAAAAGTATGTAATATACGAAAAAATCCAAGAGGTGGGAGCGCTTTTGGGTTAAACTTAATTCAAGCCCTGTGCTTTAATCTGCCTGGCCTGAGTATCTTTGAGGATATTTGGATGAAAAGTCACACTCGATTCAAAATTACGGAAAATTTGAGGTTCCCATCCCCAAATCGGAGAGCACAAGTTGTCAGCAACCCTAAATTTTTTCGTAAATTTGCATCGATTTACCACTCAAATTAAAGGTCATAATGTCAGCTTTTCTTTGCACGGACACAGAATTATCCATAATGTAAACACCTCACGTAAATTATGGCAGACTTTAATAGTATGACGTTTACTTTAGGTGAACAAAACAAGCTAGTAAAAAATTCACTGCCATGCTATACGTTCATTACACAAAATCAAACCAAGTGCATTATTTTCTAGGATGTTTGAACTATGTTTCCTATTTGAGATATAGTAGACCTAAATCCGTATCGATTTTGTAAAATGACAAGAAAACAATGAAACCTTAAAAAACACAAAATTTTAGGTTTATATTCAGCTCTGTACGGGTGACCCATTCATCTGACAAGGGGGTCTAATATTTCTTTTCATAAAATTTGTAAAAAAAATGATAAAATATTTTTTTTGATACCTTCGAAATTGGTATTAATGGGAGCTCTCTCGATTTCGTTAAAAATAGCCGTTTTTTGGCCACTTTTGAATATTTATAACACTCTACTAGGTCACACAGGGGACCTTAGGAGCTAAACAAATTTTTTTATAGTTATTTTTTATGGGTACTTTCATAGAGAAAATCATTGGCTCATTTTGGCGGCCCCATGTACAAAACTTTTTAAAAAAGTGTAAGAATGACCCATATATATACATTTATATGGAATTTTTAACAACTTATTTATAATTCTAGATGGAACTACAAAGTATAGATAAACATACTGGTGTAAATAGTTGGGTCTGTAAAGATGCATGCCATTTACTCAAATCTACTCGTATTGCTTGCTGGATTACACGACATATTTGTAATAACATAACTGAGTGCTCATTCTGCGAGTCAACAGTCATATGGTATCAGCTTTGTTTGCAGTTACTCTCATACATTGCTCCTAAAAAACTTACTCTTCCTCCAGATGTAAGTTATCTTATACATATTTAGTCATTCATCTATTTGTGTTAAGTTATTAAATATGCGTATGTACTATTACGGTATAATTAATATCAAAATCTAATCTGTACATCTATTATAAACTAGACGAAAATGTTACATTGGTTACGACTCAATCGTTTTACACGATCATTTATTTCGACAAAAAATGAAAAATGATTATTTTTTATGTAGCACTGGAAATGAGCATGAACAAATCCTAAAGTTATTAAACCACGATATTATTAAGAAGACCTTACTACCTTAAAATTGCACATTAATTGGTTATGATATAAGGATTAGGACATATTAGGATATGAGTATGGAAATTTGAGAAACAAAATTATTGATGAAAGTTATAACACATATAAGTCCGAATTCTTCAACAAAAATACATAGTGGAATACTCGAATTATAATCTGAATCGGAAATTACCAATTGCGAAATTAAGCTCATTTAAATAAACCGATCCCAAACAAGAAATTTTATTTTAATGCGTATTTTATGAGAAGAATGAAATCTTCGAATATATTTAAAAGTAGGAAAGGAAGTCTGATGTTTCCCGTTATGTGTGCATGTGTTGATAAATTATTAGAATTACTTATATATGTTTTTTACATGTTTACTTAATTATAAATGAAATTAAGATTAAGAAATTTCAATATTGTAATTATTTTATATATAAGTGTGCACTTTAGAATTAATAAATCTGATTTGTTTTCATATTATATAGATAATATAATTATATTATCATAGATTTTCATCAACATACGCTTCCATCCATTTACCCATGCATCTATCCATCTACCCATATACCTATCTATCCACACATGTATTAGTTCATCCACTAATTAAATCATCCACCCATTTACACTTTAATTTGTTCATCTATATACTTTATACTCTATACTATATACTCCCACGCATCCATCTATTTACCCACATTTTCATCCATTCTCCCTTGCGTCCACCCATATACCCACAGATCAATTAATCCGCCCATAAGATTCAATCCATCTACACACGAAGCCACGTATTCACCCACGCTTTCAGCCATCCACCTATAAATCCATCCATTCATCGACGTATCTATTAATCCACCCACGCACCCATTCTTCCACTAACGCGTCGATACATTCATCCATATACTTCTATGTACCCACCTTCCATCCATCCACCGACGCATGTATCCATCTCACCACCCATCAATTTATTCATATATACACGCCCACCCATTCATCTACGAATTCATCTGGTACTCACGCATCCATTAATTAACATACGCATTAATCAATGCATCAAGTACCAATGAATACAGAGCAATTTTTTTCTTTTTATTTTATTCTGTTCTACACATAAACAACAGTACTTGATTACAAAAATAACATCAATTTTTCCAGATTCGATAAGTTTAGATATATAAAAAACTTTCTAAGGTCTTTATGCAACGCATACAATGTAAATAATTTTTTTTAAATAAAAAATAGCTCATCCAAAAATTATTTTGCTAAAATTTTTATGTGTCGCTGGCCGGAAAACTTTCGAACTTTCTTATGCAATCATTTATGAATTGAAAAGAATGCGCCAATTTGCTTTTAATGTGGTATTCTACTTTAATGTCTGAAAAATGTACGCTCTTTCGTGATTTTTTTACAATGAAATTAATTAGATATCCATATAAATCTTATTTATCTTAATGCTGTTTATACATACAATAAAGCCACCGCAAAATAGCGTCTTTAAAAGGGTAGGTTGCTGGCGGAATCGATAACACCTAGTACAATCATATACAACAAAATAGCAAAAAATATCTTCATTTGTGTGAGTGTCATTCTCATCTCAACCATCTTAAAGAATTTCGTCAATAAGAAACCATATGATGCATGCGTATATAAAAAGCTCAATTTTCACATTTCATTCGCGAAGTTTAGGCTTATAAAACATGATAAATGCAACGGACAGATGATATAAAGGCTAAGACGGTAGTCACTTATGTGACAAATAACCTTCTGAAAGTTTTAAAGTAATTGGCTAACTCGTTCACGAGATATTAATTCCGCCAATTGGAATAATGTTGTTTTGAGAGAAACGCGTTTAAAATTTTAAGTGCCGCACTGCACACTATCGAGATACCTGCGCCTAATCGATAAAATCAAAATTTCTTGGTAAAAATTATACTATGTATTCTTGAGTATATATACTTTCGAAATATGCAAGATGAAAAATCAATCTGTTTGCCCTGCTGCATACACGCACTCCCTAGCTTGTCATCAAGGCACGTACGCTGACTCACAACAAAGCAACATGTAGCGCTCTCAGTCGATAGCATCGCCATGTGCATGCACACCTGTCTCCATGTAACCTCAAAGTAGCACAACCTTTCCTTAGAGCCGTTCTACCCACCTGCAAGGACGCCATAACGCTTCGTCTCTCTCGCTCCAGCAAACACCAGTTCCCTCTACCGCATTAGATTTTCGCCCAATAGCACTACTGAGCTTTTTCCCTAAGGTACTGGAGAAAATAGTTCCTGACCAGATTGCAGAATTCTTAAAAACTAAAACGATCTTTGATCAAATACAAACCGGTTTTAGACAGCATCACAGCACGCAGACAGAATTGCTGAAATTGACCGAGAACATTCGGACTGGTATCAATGAGAAGAAAAATGAATGACTATACTACTGCTGTTTGACTCTAGTAACGCGTTTGATACAATCTCACCATCCAAATTACTCCGCAGGCTGATTCGCATGGGATTTTCGACGGGTATTCTCCAGTGGCTCAAGTCATATATTATCGGTCGTAGTCAAAAAGTAATTACAAATAATAACGGGTAATCAGATTGGCAGTCCTAGGACCTTTGCTGTTTAGACTGTACATTAACCACCTACAATATGTTCTCTGTTACTTTATTGGATTCCTCAAAAAATATCAGATTGACTCGAAGAATATCAAATACACGCATAATAAACATATATAGATATTTGTATAAATACATGGTACAGTCTTTCATAATAAAACAGTGCAGTCTTATAAAACGCTTTTTGTGCAGTTTTCTGAATACAGAATATTATCACAAGTATTTTTTCTACTTATATCACTATTATCATAGATCGTAAAATTTAAAACTACAAAATATTGCACTCCAACTAGTACTCAAATACGATGTAGTACCAGACCAATAATAACATTGCCAACTCTTTCCCTCTAATGATTATAATTTTTTGGTCACCGTCGTTTTGAGCCATGTATCTGTGCAGCGTTGTTTTGAAATTACATAAAGAGTGTAGATACTTAAGACTACGGGGGAGGAAGTTTCCGCGGCACGCACCCTGAACACTGAACGAGTAAAGGCCCGTATACTTGTGCGAAACTGAAACGGAGAGCTCCTTGCATCTAATCTACTCGACGACCGGTCTTCACCTTTCTTGAAGAGGCCGCAAACTCGTCGGTGGCCCCATATTGATTGCTTTATACACTAGCATCGCCGCAATGTTCTCCCTCCTCTTCTTAATAATTAACCAGCCCAGTCTGTTCCTATAAGGAGACATGTACTCATTCCTTCTACCACCGCATATATACCTCACACATGAATTGTGCAATCTTTGCAGTCTAGTTTGCAACTCGCCTGAAACGTCAAGATACATTAAATTGCAGTAGTCTAAGTGAGAGATGACAAGAGCATTTGCAAGTTACAGACGTAACGCCTTGGTGGTACCGGATCGAAAAGACAAGAGAGGATATAGGGCTCTATTAACTTTCCTACTCACCGTATCAACCTACGGTTTCCACGTCAACGTTGAATCCATAACCACCCCGACGTTTAGTTACTATATCAACAAAGCGAACAAAGATGTTGTCTTCCACCTCAATGCCCGAAAACTGTAAATCGCGAAACTTAATGTTATAATCTGAACCAAAAATAATTGCTTTCGTCTTATTGACATTAAGATGCAGGTCAATCTTCTGAGCCCAAATCGATACAGCTGGTGCAGCAGCAGACAATCGTCTTATTCCTTCAAGTATACCGTATTTGGTAACTTGAATGTATATCTGCAGATCGTCCGCGTATAGCAAGTGCTTGACACTTATCTGTAAGTACGTCACGTAAATCGTTAATGTAGAGACTAAACAGAAGGGGACCCAGTACAGAGCCCTGTGGAATACCAAGATTTGTTGTAGGCCAATTTGATTCACCATTTGATTTCCTTACCACTCTCTGGTTACTCCCTGTAATACATGACATGAGCCACAGTACAACGTTTCGATAGAGAAATCGTGTCAAAAGCCTTGCTAAAATCGAACATCAGCAGGATGGTTAGGAGCCGTTATTCACTTTTTTATCCGAGTTGATGCCTGATCTAATGTCCTTGGTCATTTTAAGAAGGGTAGTCTCCGTGCTATTGAACTTATGCTGATGTTCGTGTCTCAGTCTTTCGTCTTTTGTCCTTTTAAATCGTCTAGGCAAAGCATCTCGTTTGCTATACAAACGTTGAAGCTCTATGTCTACCCAAGGAGGACGCCCTTTTCCCTTCATCTAAACTGCTTAAGAGGGGCTAGATGATCGATTGCCTCCACAGGATTACTACTTAAGCATTCAAGTCTACTGTTCACGTCAAGAGATGGACTGTTAATATTAGTCCAGTAGGCACTGGCCAGGATCGAAAGTAGGTTATCCTGCTTTATTCACTTGGGTGGATGGATGGATGGATGGATGGATGGATGGATGGATGGATGGATGGATGGATGGATGGATGGATGGATGGATGGATGGATGGATGGATGGATGGATGGATGGATGGATGGATGGATGGATGGATGGATGGATGGATGGATGGATGGATGGATGGATGGATGGATGGATGGATGAATGAATGAATGAATGAATGAATGAATGAATGAATGAATGAATGAATGAATGAATAAATAAATATATAAATAAATTAAGTAAATAAAATAAATCGCACATGGTAGACAAGAAACATTATAAAATTTAGAAACTATTAACATTATAAAAATATTGTTTGTACATAGATATATTTAATATAATTGCACCTCATATATTACAGTTATCTTTTATCCACATTTTCAGTTTATATTTTTATGACTTTTTATCTAATTCTAATGTTTTTAGATCATTTGGTAGTTTATTGAAAACTTGTATAGCTTTATGGTGTAACTATTTTTATTGCTGAACTTTTTCTTGTTGCTGGGAATCATTAAGTTTTTTTTCCTAGTAATACTATTAGGCTTAAGAAATTGACTTTTTAGATAAGGGTAATGATATATCAGTGATTCAAAAGCAAAAAGTTCTTCCAAGTTCAGTGGATTATCATGTATGATAAAATTTTTTTTATTAACAATTTTCAGTATTCTTTTCTGCAGATTGTGCAATAAATCAAGATTGTTCTTATAAGCACCACCCCAAGCAATTATTTCATAATTAATTAAACTATGAATAAAAGCATAATAAATCATTCTCAATGTTTCGGTTGACATATATTTGGCGATTTTATAGAATATATATACTAAATATTTAGTTCTCTTGATAATGTCTTCAATGTGCTTATCCCATTTTAAGTTATAATCAAAAATGATCCCTAAGTACTTGCAACTTTCTACTCTATTTACTTTTTTGTTTCTAATTCTTATATCTATTAGCTTTGGAACACTATCACAATAGTTACCAAAAGTTATACATACAGTCTTATTAACGTTTAATGATAGTTTATTTACAGCTAACCAATTATCTACTAGTAACAAATTGTTGTTCATAGATTCCTGAGCTTCGTCCCACGTATCCCCAGTAGATATAATTACAGTATCATCTGCATAAGACAAAATTTCATCAGGATGGATTACTTTCAAGAGATCATTAATATATAAAATAAAAAGTAGTGGACCTAAAATGGTACCTTGTGGTACACCTGTGTATATTTTTAAATAATTACTCTCACTATCATTAATTTTAACTTTCTGATGTCTATTATTAAGATAACTTGAAAGTAGATCCAGTGCCTGCCCTCTAATCGCTATACAGTAAAGTTTATCCAGTAATATTTTATGATCGACAGTATCAAATGCTTTAGCCAAGTCCAAGAAAGTTATTATTGTTGGTTTACTGCGATCTAAATTATTGTATAGTACATTGGTAATATAATTTAGGGCATCTTTTGTACCTATATTTTTCATGAAATCAAATTGGTGATCAGATATTATATTATTTTTGTTAACAAAATCAAAAATTCTATTACATAATACTCTCTCAAAAAATTTTAGCTATGTTAGATACTAAAGAGATTGGTCTGTAATAAGAAACATTGTGTTTGTCATCAGATTTGTAAATCGACACAATTTCAGCATTTTTTAATTCGTCAGGCCAGATGGCTTTTTCAATACATAAATTAAATATATACTCTAGTGGTTCCGCAATATAATTACAGATAACCTCCAGAGTTTGCTCATGATTTCATACGCATTTGTCGGAGTTAAAAAATAGAATTAGCATTCATATCTGGCATTTTTATCACAGATGTTGAAGGTTTATCTATCTTATCACTCAATTTTTGACCTATTTCACAAAAATACTTATTCATATTATATTAGCTATATCTACACTATCTGTAATTTTGACATTATCAAATTTAATATAATTTATAGTTTCATTGGATTTCTCTTTTTACTTAAGAATTTGTTTAAATATAAAATGAACTCAGTCTTAGGTATGTCATGGGATCTGTACATAGCAGAAAGTTCCATACTACTATTATTACTTAGCTTAATATGTATATTTATTATCTTAATCCTTCCAAATTCAATAGTTTTAGTTTCATGTACAATATTTCCATCAACAAAAACCATAACACCATCGTTTTGATTTATTTTACTTTCATTATAATAACTTTTATAACCTTCTAATTCATATAATTTATAATTAACTTGTACGTAAGTTTCAGTACATATAACAATAGTTGGTTTGCTAGTTAGACTTTCCAATAGAATTTTTAATTTATCAAAGTTAGCAGACATGCTTCCAATATTAACATGCATTATAATATGATTTTTATTGTTAATGATTTTATTAAGGCTATTAATATTGTCACATGTTTTTTCTTTTCGCACCAAGTCTTTTTTTATTTTATCAATAAATTCAAAATCCATACTTAATTAATTAACTTGTTGTTTTGCGTTATTTCTTGTTAATATTTTCTGTTTTTGTTGCTGCTGTTGATACTGTTGTTGCTGCTGCTATTGATGCTGTTGTTGCTGCTGCTGTTGTTGCTGTTGATTTTGTTGCTGTTGTTGCTGATGTTGTTGTTGTTTTTGTTGCTGTTTGTTTTGTTGTTAGAAAATCATTTCACTTTGCATCTTGTTTTCTTTTTGCCGATTACTTATCTTCTCTTGGTAATGCATAGGTATTGATTTTACTGTCGATAAAGTAGGTTTCACTGGGTAATAAATTATTTCAATAAATTTTTTTATCTTATTTTTTAGAATATCACATAAATTAAAATCTGCTACATCATCACATGTATTAAATTTTGTTTGAAATTTATTATTGCTAAAATTACAGTTTGGGCATGTGAAAACATCACTATCACACTCAAAAGTTTTATGATTTTTTGCACACTTTAGACATGTTGTATTATTGCAGTTTGAACCTTTGTGTCCCAATCTACCACAGTTAAAGCAAGGTTTAATATTTATCAGGTCAAAGACTCTACACCTTTGACATCCAATAAAAATACTGTTGTTTTTATCTCTTATGTGTTTATACATATCAGCTGTCACTTCCATTAAGACACTGCTAAGATTTGTCTTCTTGTTTATATACATGTGCAGTACTTGAGCTTTACTATTAAAATTTGCAAAATTCCTTATATTTATATCTTCTTCAATGTCATTTTCATCCATATTCATATAGTTTTCAATTCCCACTATTTTAATTTTTGGATTATTTAATTGTTCCAGGTTAATTTCACAAACTTCCTCTAACTTGTTCTTTAATAACTTTTCAGCAATTTCAACACTGTCATTATTAACACATTTGACAACAATCTCATCTTTATTTTTAATGTATAATTCTTTCGTTTGAATACTTTTTTCCTTTATAAGACATTTTGCAACTCTCTTTTTGACATCTGCTTGCTGTGTATTATTTAATGCTTTGACTATAATTATTGGAACTCGTTTCTTTACAGGTCTTATAACACTAGCTACTTCAGCAAAAGATTTATTGCTTGTTTGATAGCTTTTTTGTTTGTCTAATAACTCTTTCAATAAATCATTTTTTTCAACTAGTTCGTTGTTGAGTTGTTTTAGCAATTCATTTTCTTTTTGCATTATTTCATAAACAGCTGTACAATCGGTCATCGTTGTGTTCAACATTTCTTATGATTTACTCGTTAAATCCTCAAGTATTTCCTTTCGTATTTCTTCTGATTGTCTCATTTTTATTTGAGCAATGATTGCTTTTGCCGATTCACTCAAGACCTCTACGTTCAATTTTGAGGTTATGAGATTTTTGTGTTCTGGACATATTATTAGTCTTTCACTTATAAAATTGAAACTTTTATGTTTTGCACAACTTAAATGGTATGTATTATCACATACGATACAGATAACAGTTGTGACTTCACTCTTTGGGTGACATTTGAGAAGTTATCCACAGTTCTTATCAGGAGACTCTTTCCCTCCCGACGCCATTTTTACTTTTTTCGATGAACGAAAATAATAAATAAAAATGAACGAAAACAATTTATTTATCAATATCCGAAAGTTCACTTCTGTGTATTCTCGTCACCGTGAAATTGTTTAATGTGCCTGCCTAACGCCGTTTTAAATTTACAAAAAGATGGCAGACACCTCACACTGGCTGGGAGCGAGTTCCAGAGGTGCGCACCTTGAACTCTAATCGAGAAAACGCCCTTATCGGTGAGCGACCCCAGAACCAAGAGCTCCTTTGTACCACCACTACCTGAAGTCCTGGCCTGGTTTTTTTGAAAAAGGGCAGTAAGATATGGTGTCTGCCGCATGACAATCGCTTTGTAAAGCAACAGCCCCATAAAAATACTCCCTTCTCGCCTTTAGATCCAGCCAGTCCAGTCATTCCACGTAGGAGGTGATATGCTCATCACGCCTAACACCACATGTGCATCTCACACATGAATTCTGTAAACGTTGTAGTCGTGTCTGAAGCTCCCCTGACACGTCAATAAGAACCACTGAGCAGTAGTCTAAATGATGCAGTACCAGTGCACATGCCAGCTGCTTCCGTAATACCTTCGTGGTGCAAGAGCGGACTAATTTGAGACTATACAGAGCTCTATTTACTTTCTTACTGACCGCATTTAATTGCGGCTTCCATGTTAACCTTCCGTCCATCACCACGCCGAGGTTAGTAACTGTATCGACAAAGGGCACGTGTACGTCGGCCTGTATCTCAATGTCTTGCAAGTCAAGGCTCTGAACCTGTCTGATGTCATGATCAGATCCAAAGATAATCGCCTTTATCTTGCCAACATTGCGGCGAAGCCCAGCTGACGAAACCCAGTTCGACACTGCTCGTAGTACAGCCGACATGCGACCGATACCATCACGAAGATCTTCCAGGGTCACTTGAGTGTAGGTTTGCAGGTCGTCAGCGTATAGTATGTGTTCGACACCATCTAAGTCGAATACGATTTGTAAGTCATTTATGCAAAGGCTGAAAAGCAAGGGTCCCAGGACTGAGCCCTGTAGTACGCCAAGATTGGTGGTTAGCCAACCAAATTCCCCTTTTATATTAGTGACGATATTCTGTCGTCTCCCCATTATATATGACTTAAGCCACAGGAGAATACTCGTGGAGAAACCCATGCGCATCAGCTTACGCAGCAGTTTTGTGTGTGAGATAGTGTCGAATGCTTTACTAAAATCGAACATTAACAAAACGATCAAAAATTTTTTGTTTTTGTTAATGCCTGTTCTTATGTCTTCCGTGAGTTTTAGTATTGCTGTCTGTTTACTGTGATGCTGTCGAAAATCAGTCTGCATCGGGTCCAAAGTGTTGTTTTCCCGTAAAAGGTCGGTTATTTACAACAAAGACGGGGGGAAGGCTGCCGTGATGAACACTGCAAATTATGTATTCAGGTATAAATGGCCTGCCCGCCTGCGTAGTCGGAGAACTGCATATTAAATTGGCCATAAATGAGCTATGAATTTACAGGATCAGCCCGCCCCCGAGTTTGTTGCGATCTAGTCTTATTAGTGAGTAGTCGTCGATCTGAATGCGATCACTCTCAACAGCAGGTGCGACTCAGCAACTCCAAAGAGATGGTAGGTAGGACCAGCTGAAAGTTGTTGGTTAATCATGCCAAGGTGCCCCATAAGAGAGGTAACATTGACAAAACCACCTCTACAGCGAACCGCCCCAGCAGTGTATGTGGATAGTCAAATTTTGCGACAGTCGCCTTCTGAACTGTTGTCGGAATAACAGTCTTGTCAATTTCATTGACATTATTAACAGTTTTTGTTGTCTATTCGATAGATTAAGTCTCATCGCAAGGGCCGTGAGACTTCTATATTTAATGAATGAGTCCTTTGTTAAAAGTTCATTAATACAAATTTTCCCATTAATAATCCCATCCCGTGTGTCCTGGTCAAGAGGCGCAGTGTCGACGTCTCTAACATGAAAACCTGTAATAAGTATTTTTGCTCGCATAATTTTGTCACCCAACACACTGCTGGACAGGGTCACAACCCACGGTAACCGTCTGCGTTCGCTGTTTACATCTGCTGATGCCGCAGAAATCGGCTTCTCTGACCGAATCAGGCGTGCGCTTATTATTTCAGATTTTTGTGTTGATGGGAGGACACGGCACAGTATTCCGTGTGCCACGTCTACTAGCTTGGAGACATTACCGTCAAATATGTTAGAAATTATTAACTCCGTGTTAGTGCTGTTAATGTTGTTACTGTGCATTGCCCTTCCACCAACCGTTTTCACCCGCGTGCTTCCTGCAGGTGATACTGCAGCACCATCATTGTCAATATTATTATTAATTTGACTAGAAATTTTTTTATTTGCTACAATGAAGTTGCAGTCGTCATTATTGTTGTTACTGTAGTCATTATTATCGCCTATATTGCTCCTATTGTTACTATCTTTACATTTGTTAATACTAATTGGTAAAAGGGAAGTGTTTTCTATACTGAGGAGCACGCCAATTGGATGGTTTCGAATTTTATTTAATATTAGATTATTATTTTGTTGAATATTCTCTATGTTATTCTCAATTATATTAATAGCAGTTTCATATTCAGTGTTAATGATTTCTTTTGCTATTATTTTTTCTATATTAGCATATTGTCTAATAGTTCATTTTCAAATGTATTTGTTGTGACTTTACTTTCACGTAATAATTCAGAGTGCCAAAGTGTGTGTGTGTGTGAGAGAGAGAGAGAGAGAGAGAGAGAGAGAGAGAGAGAGAGAGAGAGAGAGAGAGAGAGAGATAAAAAATTTATTCATGCCAAGGTTATCATAACCGTATGGCAAACAAACAATATAATATATGTAATGATTGTAACATGTAAAAAATATATATAGTAAATAGCTATTATTACAAATTAATACTAATAACCAAAATAGCCTCTCAGTTAATATATTCGCAATGTATAACGCATGAGTATAAAACTAATATTAACAATTATAATTAATTAGATTAAATTCTATTCACACCTATGGGTGTTCTAATCCTATAAGACATTCGTATAATGCCATTTTAAACGATTCAACAGTCTTTTTAAGTCTGATAGCGATAGGCAACGTATCCCATAGTTCCATAGCTTGAATAGAAAATGTGCATCTATAAGTTCTCGTTGTAGCTAGAAGGATTACAAAATTTGAAGTGACGACGTGTGTCATCTTTGATTTCCGGAAAAAACTTAAGAAGATATTCCGGTCTCGACACCGGTAATATTTTATAAGTAGTGACACCTAAAAAATATTTTCGACGCTCAGCGAGGGATAGCCAATTTAGCTGCTTATAATACGGTTTCAATGTCGCATCGCGTCTTAGACTAAATATAAATCGTATGACAATGTTGCACAGTCGCTGGAGTTTAACAGCAAGATATTGCGAAAGATCACTAAATACTAGACAAGCATAGTCAAAGTAAGGAAATATTAGTGCATTGACTAGTTGCGTTTTAATCTGACTTGATAAACATCTACCTCTAAATCTTAGTCGATAAAGAACGTTGTGAACCCTAGAGCAAATTTGGGATATATGGGCATTCCACGACAGGTCTTCACAAAGAATAACACCCAAATTTTTCACTGTGCTTACGAGTGGTATGATTGAACCATCGACTACTATGGGTGGAAGATTGTTCTTATTAATACGCATGTGATATTGCACGGATGCAAAAGGCAAGGCTTTCGTTTTGTCTACAATAAGAATTAGTCCGTTCGATTTAACCCGATTTACTACAGCAGCAGAATCCTCATTTAATTTAGAGATCGCGGCTGGCTATTCAGCTGGCTCACATTGTATGTAAAATTGGAAATCGTCCGCAAAAAGAGAGAGAGAGAGAGAGAGAGAGAGAGAGAGAGAGAGAGAGAGAGAGAGAGAGAGAGAGAGAAAGAGAGAGAGATAGATAGAAAGAGAGAGAGAGAGAGAGAGATTTAGATTTATTTATTTGTTTATTTCCACCCTGGGACTGAAATTGTCCCATAGGGCATAAAGAACAATATATACATTAGCAATACACAATATGTAGTAATATAATAATATAATATGTAGCGTGATCGGTACGTTCGCAATAATAGTGTTTAACAATACTATGTACAGGTTCGAACAATATTCGGTGTATAAAATTAAATAAGACATAAAGTAATCTGAACGGTTCTTTGGCCGCAATATATGACGCAATAACAATATAAAAATATAGAGATATATAAGTATAATTAAAGCTAAATTTAAAATTAAAATTAAAGCAGCAATATGTACGTAGCATTAAAGCTACTAGGAACCTTTATATTTAGAATTTTTGAATTTACTTGTGTGCAAGGTCAGACTGAACATCACAACTGTTGAGGTAACTTAGTAATAAGGATTTGATGGTTTGGAGAGAGGTAGTTTTGGGAGGCAGGGAGGTAATGTGTTCTGGTAGGCTGTTCCAAAAATATGAGGCGGCTATTAGGAAGGAATTGGCATATAAGGAAGTTTTGAAGTTACGGATAAGGAGGGGTTCAGTGCGGAGTCGAGCTGATCTACGCACATCACTATCTGCCGTGAGTATGAAGTTAGACTTTAAATAATCTGGACAACCAGTCTTAAGTACAGTAAACGTCAGCGCACCCATGAAGTACTCTCTTCGGGCCTTCACCGTGAGCCACCCTAGCCGTTTGCGATAGGGGGTAACATGAGCCATCCAGGGAATGGTACCAAAAACAAAGCGGGTGCATGCATTCTGCGCCCGCTGAAGCTTCAGGTTCTGTTCACCAGTTAGGTCATGATAGACAAGGCAGGCATAATCAAAGTGAGGGAGGATGAGTGAGTGCATAAGTGATTTACGGACACCAAATGAAAGAGCACGTTGATGAGGGCGTAGCTGTCTGAGGGTGCGAAACACTTGCTGACAGATGTGTGACACTTGCCTTCCCCAATTAAGATCAGAAGTCAACCAGACACCCAAATTTTTTACTTCATTGACAAAAGAGATGGGAGTGCCATTGACTGTAACCTTAGGTAAGAGTTCTAAATCGATCAATGAATTTAGAGTGAGTCCATTGCAAGAGGCCCAATTGGCAATCGCAGCGCAATCCTCAGATACCTTGTTAATGGTGTCAACGAGATCATGGCGTTTGCAGCTTCTGTAAATTTGAGTGTCATCAGCGTAGATCATATGTCTGGTAAATTTCAGTACCATGGGAAGGTCATTGATGAAGATGGCGAACAATAGTAGGCCTAGGACGGAGCCCTGGGGAACGCCAGCCCAAGTATCAATCCAGTCCGATATGCGGCCACCTTCATCAATAACAGCCTGGCATCTATCAGCAAGATGAGAAATGAACCACTGTATCGAGTGATCACTGATTCTAAATGATCGAAGTTTATGAATTAATATGTGATGGGGAATCGTATCAAACGCCTTGGAAAAATCAAATAAGACTAAGATCGTGAAACCAGAGCTATCCATTTCGAATCTTATGTCATCAAGAACGCCGAGCAGAGCCGTCTGAGTGCTGTGATCTGCTCTAAAGCCAGCTTGCCGTGGGATGAAAAGGTTGTGTTTCTCAATGTGACACAGAAGTTGCTTAGATAGAATCTTCTCTAACAACTTAGAGCACTCAGACAACCTAACAATGGGTCGTAGCTCAGATATATCGGATGGAGCTGGTACTTTGGGAATAGGAGTAATAAGAGTCTGTTTCCAAAGCGCTGGATGAGATGCCTTGGTGACTGATAGATTAAAAATTGCAGCCTGTTGAGAGAACTCCATAGACGATTTGAGTGTTGAGCTCTGGCTATTTCATTAGCATAATAAGCGTTTTTTGAATTTCGAAGCTTTTGTAGGACCCTTGCACGCAGACCTCGATATTCAGTAAGTTGCTATCCCCTGTGACGTGCTCTCTTATAAGCTCTATCGCGTTCTTTCATGGCGGAGCGGATGTCAGATGAGACCCATGGTTTTCGGCGATTACATATATTAACGGAACAAAAAGGTGCAAATTTATTAAGGGAGCAATTGACAGCATTGTTAAATCGAGTGATTAATTGATTAATATTATTGGGTTGTTTAACATCATTCAAATTATTGGATAAATCAGCGAGATACTGAGCTCTGTTGAGACCACGGAGGTCACGAGTTTTAATTTGACGAGAAATATTGCGCATAATACTAAAAGGTATAGTTAATTCTATACTGTCGTGCCCATAGGTAAACGGAGCATCTGATTTGCTATATCTTATAACCGCTGAAGGCGAATGTACAATAAATAGGTCGAGCCATGTGTGAGATTGAAGACGTAGTGCGTTGATCGTATGGTGATTTGGCCCAGAAGGAACAAAGTATAGAGCATTCGATCGAATGATGTCATACATGTACTTGGCTTCGTATGACGCAGTAGATAACATGTTCACATTGAAATCACCCATGATAACTATACTGTCGTAACGTGTGAAAAAAGCTGAGAGTTTGTGAAAAAATTCGTGCGGCATTGCTGTTTTTGGTGGCCCATAAACTACTGAAAATAAGAGTGATTTGCAATCATGGGTGATTTCCATTATAATATACTCAGGGTCGCTGTCATCACGGACATCGGACGTCGCAAGAGTCTTAAACTTAAAGTTGTTGTTAATGTATATAGCGATTCCTCCACCTGCATGTCTTACGCGGTAGTGCCGAATCAGGGCATACCCGTCAATGGCCACAGATATGTCTTTGTCCTCACTAGACAGTTTTGATTCTGTGATGCCTACTATATGTTTGGGGTGAAGATCAAGATATGCTTCTACTTCCTCGAAATGGGTTGTAAGACCATTGACGTTAACATGCATGATTTCGACACCACCGAGGAGGACAGGGGGTGGGGAGTGTACCGTATTCGTATTAACCGATCTTAATTCTAAGAATTGTCGCTCGCGTTTGCACCTGTCGGAAAATGCGGTGAGACATCAGCACCTGACAGATCGGACATCTCAATAAGATCGCCGGACAAATTATTTAAGACCTGAGGGGCCCGTTTGCTTGCTTCTATTATCGGCTGGCAAGCTAGTAAGTCATAATCACTATTGATTGGAATAAGAGGAGATGCATTATCTTTGCACATGTGTACCACCAAGTTGATAACTCTTGGTCGTTTGTACCCTAGTTTACTAGATTGCGATCTGGCTTTTAACAAAAGATTATATACATGCCTAGGGTACAAAGTTCGCGGAAATATCAACGAGGTGGAAGCGTGACCGAACACCATTGCTGCTGTGAATGATTTTAAATTAAGCCGCGTGAAAACTGCGTGGTCACGAATATGAGCAGATTTAAATTTCACTACTACGCTACGAAAATTTCTGTAACGTGAAGATAATGAATTACCATTATGCGGGTGCGTATTGGACTCTTGAGACCGAAAAACAGGAGCTGATTGTTGTCGAGTGTCGGATGATGTGGCCGAAGTCCGCGGAAAATCCTCCGCTCACAAAATATCCCCAACAAGATTGGGCAAAATCAAGGCTCCTAGAACCTTTATGGCAATTTGGTGTGGGATCAGCAAAATGTCAAGTGGGATACCGGAGATTATAAGTTCCGCAGAATTAAAAGTAGCTGCAGGCGCTGGGGTTGCAGTGGTATTACCCAGCGAAGATCTGTTGGCAAGTGCTTCAACTTTCTGGTTCAACTGCTGGAGTTGTGCATTTTGCGACTCAGCTGTTTGGACACATTTTTGTATGTGTGATTGATGGTCTTCGAGTCTTGTGTTAATCGCAGTCAAGTCATGTAGCCTTTCTTTAATTAGGTTCTCTTATCTCGTGCAAAATTGTTCAAACTATTTTTGTTGCGTTTCTTTTAATGCATTGAATTCTGCAGAAATTAGTTATGTCTGCTGCAGCATAAGTTGCTTCATCATATTTAGCATATCATCAGCATTCTCGGATTTTTCAATCTGTTTAGCGCTCGACGCAGTCGCTGTAGAGTAAGCCGGTAGTCCAAGCGCAGGCAAATTCGTGGTAGAGCTAGCGGCAGTCGACTGTTGCTGTAGTAACAGTGGGGGGACATACTGTTCTCCAGTAGTTGGTATTGCGAACGGCGTGGAGCGAGAGAGATATGGAGATAGAGACGGAGATAGACATGAAGACGTGCCTGCGGCAGCCGTAGTGTTGTCGAGTCCAGCTGCGGTGGAGAGGGGAGAGGCATTGATGAGTGCGTCTGCTAGTGTGTAAGGCGAAAGAGAAGTGTCTGCTATATGCTTTCGGCTATCAACACAACACGTCAGAGAGATATCTCCGTTAAACCACACTTCGCGTACACAGTTTCTGTGATAAATAATTGCACATTTGTTGCACTGGGATGCTTCCAGATCGCCACGAGTTACGTAGGAAGAGCAGAAACCATATTTTTGAAGCCGAGCAGACACGTTAGAGACCGGTTGAAAACCAAACGAAACGTAAGGCGCAGCAGTCAAATGTATGTGAAGACCAGTCCTTGCGCGTGCGCAGAAAAGCAGAGAGACAAGACGACAAACAGCCTGATAAATGGATAATCTTTGAGTATGACAAAGATATTGATGCCTTCGAACACACGAAATGAAAGTCAGCAAAGTGAGCCTTCACGTGGCCGATTTATGTGTTTATGCCGTGTTTGCAATAAAACTTAATACAGTTTAAAGACGGAGCACTATTAGAAGCGACTTCTCAACTCAAAAGGTAGAGAGAGAGAGAGAGAGAGAGAGAGAGAGAGAGAGAGCGATAATTGTAAATGCACCTTGGGATAAGTAAGCATTATTCGCGGAGGAGGAAGCTTCTATTTATTGACGTTGCGCTTTTGACAAATATGACATGCCGCTTAATTAGGTAATTACAAATATTTATATCTCGTAAAATATCGTTATATATATATATATATTGATTGTAGAAAATAAAAATAATTGTTTCCAGATTTGTCTGATGAGGCTGACAGTGATCACCGAAACGTTAAAGAAAGCTACTTGTGTTTTTCTTTAAATAAAATGTTACCTTCGGAAGATTAATAACTTGTACAGCCTTCTCTGCTTTGCCCGTTGTTCGCATATTTCCTCCCTTTTCCTCTCCTTCCCTACCTCAAGTTCTTCGCGCATCAATTTATCTTGACCTCCTCCTTACAATTTGTCTCTGCAGTGCGAAATAGCAGTTCGCGATTTTAGTATTCTTCTCGCATGCACACGACCTCTGGAGACCAAGCGTATTTGGGGGGGGGGGGGGGGGGAGGAGGGGCTCGTTGTAAATGTTTTGTTTGTTTTAATTTGTTTTTAAATTGTTTCTATTAATTTTCGTTATCTTAGAAATGGTATTATTAATTATTATTTTTTTTAGCTCAGAAGGACGATCGTACGGACGTCGGACACCGAAAATGGATCGGCGGTTTTCTTTAATGGCACCAGATGAGCATTCATCTAAGTTTCCGTGAAGATGACACTCGAAAGTAAAGAATTAAACAATTTAAAAAAAATGACCGATGACCGGCAGAGCGTTAACTATCGCTGTTTGTGGTATGCCATCTTCGCCCTCCGCCTGCGAAGAGAAATGGGAGATAACGAGCATCACATCCTCAAAGGATACCTCCCTGAAGGTAAAACCGTCCTCAGAGGCTCTGGCCACGATGCCCTTCATATTTTTCTCGTACTCAGCATCCGAGACCCGCACTCCAGCAAAGTGCGAGTTATGCTCCCCCAGTGTAAGTCAGTGGAGTTCTTCTTTCGTGGATGGTAACACATGAGCGCACGCAGCTATTTCCATATGTCTTTCTTATTGTTCAAAGCTTAAAAAATTCTATTTTGAAGGAAGGAGTTGCGAGCCTGTTCGGTTCTCTTCTCAACTTCGGAGGCAAGCTGGTGGTATACTACCCAAAACTTGTTATCCTGTGTCCTTTAATAGCATCTGGGCACTGAGACAGGATTACTGTGCAAAGATATAAGATCGGCATCCATCTAGGGAGGATTGACCTTATTTTTAGGCGTAAATGTTTTTAATGATGCTAGTCCATCTACAACTGACATGATGTTGGAGCTAAGAGATGTTAATCCCTCGAAAACTTTGACATCTGAACAATTGAATAGCGACCAGTCACAATCTTGCAGTGCTGACATTATTTCAGTGGGTTCTATTGCTTTAAAATCTCTATATCTCTATATTTTGTCGTTAAAGTGTATATATTAGTTGCATATTTTTAAATCAGTATTGTTAAAATTATATTACATACGATATCCTTATGCCCATCTTCGCAAGTGCAGTAGTCTCAATAAAAAATAAATTATTATTTGCGAGGATAGTGATTCTGCATACCATCGCGGCTGTATGCGTGCATATATACGAGCCAACAGTACAAGGCAGTACTACGTCCTAGACTTCTCGCGTTCTAAGAGCACTAGAAGGCCGAGGGAAATATAAATAGTCGCTCTTTTGACTTCGATTCACGAAGGGCATAACGGTTTCTCTCATTTATTTGGGACCCTAGGTAGCAGTCATGGCATAAGTTTATTCCCACAAGTTGTTTCTTCGGTAGAGGCTGTAGCAGCTCAGCCTAAGACGCCAATTTTTACATTCCTTGTTACTTTGTCTGCGTCGAATGTTTTAACAGTTCCTACTCTCCACTTTATTAAATGATGTATTATCGAATTCTCTCGCACAGAAATAACTGATAGCCCTAAGTGCTCAAGAGAGCTAGAATTCATCACTCTCGGACAAATTAGAGCAGTACGAAAAGCTCAATGTCAATCTGATACTATCTATTGTTTATAAAAGTCATTTGTTATTTTCTGAGAATGTTGAGGATAGAATTAAAACTTTACAAAAAAAATTTACAGAATTATCTACTACGGTACAAGGACAAGGGACGTGGCTTGCTGATTTGGAACTAAAAATTGCGCGCGCACGTACATCGAATTTGAATTTCCCAAACGCAACGCAGTAAACTCAGTCTCATATCACGGATCTACAGCCCACATTACTATATCTAATATTTTCCATGTGATACCACAATCATGGATGATGATATTATAACGCGTATTTTTGAGATTTTGGATACCTCGCGGTATTTAAATGATATATTGTCCTTTTTCTCGCTTCTAGTTACTTTTAAATCTGTGCAGATTCGCATGAAATTATGCTCTTAAAACATGTGCACCGTGAATTTAATGCAGTATCCATTTTTCTAGATCTCGCCAGCGTATTGCAAAATAAACTCTATCTGAATGAATGGCTACTGTCGCATTTTTCTAAGCTTCTTAAAGCATCCGCACTGAAACTGAAAGTTGCGAGTATGAGCGTATATGGGTGCTCAATGAGCGTATTTTTGTGCGGAAGTACGTTTCTGCTGACCGTATTTTAATTGTTAACGAAGCAGATCTTTGCAAATTAGAATGACTACCTCTCGTTCAGTCTCAGGCATGTAAAAGTAATCATTCAATTCGTATTTCTCAATTAAACATAAATACCTTACGACACAAACAAAGCGTTATTTGTGATTTTATTTACATGTATTCGCCATATATATTATACATTACGGAAACCTGTCTGGATCCAGATTTTAACCTGTCATTATAAACAATGAGAACATCAACCCTTCGGAAGCTGAATTTGAATGAGACATTGGGATGTGCTTTCTGGTACCTAAAAATAAAGCCTAGTGCATAGCACCCTTAGTTTGTTCTAATGAGCCCTTGTATTCGTGATATAAGCTATTTTACTCTAAATATGCGTTATTTTAGTAAAAAAGGGTATCTCTTCTAGTGATTACAAATATGCGTGTATTGACACTAGAAAACATGACTTGAAAGATAATAAAAGTAGGCAGAAAGCGTTAATTTAAGATCTGTAACGTGAAAAAATATTAATCGAATGTATAAAAAAATCAACGAAATTAATACAGTTTAATTTCTACAAATATTCATTCATTTTTAGTCGTCATTTTCAATTGTTAATAACTGTTGTTCAGATTAATATTTTTTAACGTTGCAAGTCTCAAGTTAAAGGTATTTCTACCTATTTTTATTATCGTTCAAGTCATTCTATAGTCAATACATGCATAGTTATAATCATTAGAAGAGGTATCTTTTTCACTAAAAGAACGTATATTTGGAAAGAGTAGCATAAATACCGAGAACAAGGGCCCATTAGAACAAACGAAGGGTGCTAGGCTTCATTTGTATGTACCAGAGAGCACCTCTCAAAGCTATTGATGACTACAATTTAGTCACGAATGATCGAAATCTTTTATCGACAGGCAGGTGCGAATATATGCAAGGAGGTGGAGCATATTATCTGCATCGATCTCCAGCGTACAAAATTTTATATAAGTCTTTAATCAATAATATTTATGAGACTGAATAACTGTTTCTTGGTGTATTCATGCAGCAAGGGTTCAGTAACGTACTCTTTTTACTTGCATTCGTTTACAGGAATATAAAAACGTAGTCATAGTGAAAAATTTTAATGAAAATATGCTTGTATCTTCATATAGTTCTAAACATCTGTAGTCTCTTGCCAGCGATCATTCATTGCAGCTCATGTCGTTCGGTCCAACTCATTTCGCTGACGGCCAGCCGTAATTCATCGACTTAGCATTTCTTGATAGCCTAGACCCAGTAAAGTCTTATTCGACTTTTGATGTCTCTATAACTGCAGGGCACCTTGCTATAAATTTCTCATACGATGTTAAGCTTGTTAAGTCAGAAACTTTAAAAGTAATATTTCGCGACTTTAAAAATCGCAATAATGATAGATTGGGAAACATTCTAAATTTTTGCACAAACCGAAAATACTCCTGATCTCATTCTGCTAGTTAACACATTCAACGGTATTTTATCCTACAATCTTGTTCGCTATACACCGTTTAAAGAGGTGGTAATTAAAAATCCGTATGCGCCATGGACGATGCCCACACTAAAGAAATTTTGTAAAAAGAGTGATACTCTCTATAAACGAGCTCGACGCTCTGGATCTCAGGAGATTCTTGCTCTATTTAACGCCAAGAGACGTGATCTCAAGGCCTGATTAGTTCAGATGCCTCAAAACTACGTTAACGACAAAATCTCGTCACTCTTTGATCCAAAATCTATTTGGCGATTCTTAAAAAGAGAGGGACTTACTGCTACCAACAGCTTCGTATCAAGCACATTTGATGTAAATGAGTTAAATGAATATTATTGCTCTATTGCTAATGCAAATCCACATTATTTGTCGACTACTTTCTATAGAATTATAGCTATTTGCTCAGATGAAGATTTACAATATAGTTTTGAGGAAATTCAACCTTATTATGGTTTTAATGTAGCGTTCAAAATTTCTCAAATCTCAAATTCTCTTCTTGTAACCCCTTCAAAATGTTGTAATTGGCTTAGAAATGAGACATTTGTCAGCTGGTTGCCTGAAGTGAACATTAAGAGGTCTCTACTACGGCAAATAGCTTTTAACATTTGATTTTGAGCGCTATTATTACATTATAAATATATGTTAATTTATCCAGCTACCAATTTCTTTTTTACGTTTATTATAAGTTTATTAATATTTTCATCGCATTAGACAAGCCAAAAAAATTGTGCCTCTAAATAAAATTGTAGTTTGCTGATTTTTCACTAAAAACCTGGTATTTTCGACGAATTTTCATGGCAGTATATTCTAACGAATGTACACGTTCGACATCGCATTTTGAATAGTATACCGTATACTATATGTAGAAAAATTGAGAAATAATAGGCTATCTTGGGTTTTATGTATCAACCGATTATTTATTTATAATTTAGTATTTAGTTCGCACCTCAATTCTATTTAAACGCACATATTTAAGGGGCCATCTTGGATTTAGAATTTTTAAATAATAATAACCTTATTTATTTGAACTATTTAACTTAGTGATCTTTTATAAAGAAATGATAATTATGATCTATTATATAATAATAAATGACTACGAGCTCTAATCTGGATTTCAATACTTAAGGTCGTAACATAATTTTGCACGCTGAATAAGATGGCACATTTAGAATTCTGTAAAAATAACTGTTTTCAGGAGTTCAGAATTATTTTTTCCGAAATTCTGAACTAGTCTTAAAATCCATACTAGAATTTGTTAATAATCACATCAAGAATACACAAAAAAAAATTTCGCTCAAACCATTTAGAATTACGGGACTAGCTACAGTTTTAAGATCAGCAGCTCTAGACGTTTACTGAAGAGATTTTTTCGTAAACTTATTTTAAAATGTTTTGATTGTGAGCAAAATGGTTTTGAGTCTGAAAAATGTACCGTTGATACACCAAAGCGCCTGAAAAGTGTAAATACAATGAGACCGCGATATGATATTAATATTCATTTGATTCTCGCATTCTTATATGTAGGAAAGGGATACGCTGGAATAGAACAGTTTTTCGCAATAATGAACATGCATCCGTAATCAAAATCAGTTTGTGAACGTAGTTCAAAAATCTGTTGAAAAGTCAACAGAAATTGTATTAAATGACTGTCAAAGTTTAGTGAAGCTAGCTTACAAAGAATTTTTCTCTGAAAATGTTGATAATCAAATCAATATCGGAGAGAGACAGAAGGAAAATAAAAGGATAACAGTTAAATCGAAGAAAAATGATAATGGACCTTTGAATCTGGGTGTAAGCTATGATGGTTCCTGGCCCACCTGCGGTTATAAATAAAAAAGCGGTTTTGGTAGCGTAATTGATTTGGAGACTGGATATGTGTTAGACGTCGATATTGTATCAAATTTTTTTCAGGTATGTGCTTAACAGCTGTAGAATTAGGTGAAGACTCCACTGAATTTCATTTTTGGTTCCAAAGATATGTTGATCAATGTTCCATTGGGCATAGTGAATATTCTTGGGCTATGGCGATTATAGTTGCTAAACAAATATTTTAATGTTCAGAAAAATATGGATTCCGATATATTACGATGATCTCAGACGAGCTTCAAAACATTCAGTCACATAGCCACATTGAATATTTACGGATCAAAGTATGAGCTAAAAAAAGAAGAATATATAAATCACGTATCAAAAAGGTGAACTGCATTTTCTAAATTACTATAAAAAGAAATTTACAATACTATTCACATATTGTAATACATTGTTATTTTTTGTCACTTACAGACTACATATAGGAATAACAAATATAGTGAAAGAGGAAAAGAATCGCAAAGTTACTTTAGATGGTAAGGGTCATGGACCTTCGAAGAAAAATACGATAAAAAAGCTTTCAGAATATTATAAAAAAGCTATATACAGGAATAAAGGTAACATTCAGGTATGTATATACGAGGTCTGTCCCAAAAGTATCCGACCTACCTCGATTTCTCGGCGCTTGATTTATTCTTCGTCATCCGGGGGGTGGCATCCTTCAAAGTAGTCCCCATTTGATTGAACAAGATGCTCATATCGATATTTCCACTTATTAAAGCACTCTTGAAAGTCAGACTTCGGAATCGCCTTTAGTGCATTCGTCGCATTAGTTTCAACAGTCTGTTTATTGTCGAATCGATGTCCTTTAAGCGGCATTTTCAATCGAGGAAACAGCCAAAAGTCGCAGGGAGCTATATCAGGACTGTATGGAGGCTGGCGGAGCTGCGCAACACTGTGTTTCAATAAATACTGCTGCACAAGGTTTGATGCGTGCGCTGGAGCATTGTCGTGATGAAGAAGCCAGTCACCGGTTTCCCAAAGTTGCGGTCGTTTTCTCCTGATTGCATTACGTAATCTTTTCAAAACTTCAACGTAGTACTCTTTATTGATTGTCTGGCCTGTAGGGGAATATTCGTGGTGTACAACGCCCTCATAATCGAAAAAAACAATCAACATTGACTTGATGAACGAGGATCACTGTCAACAGATGTGCGGCCACTTTTGAACCGCCTATACCACTCTTTTATTTGTGTTTTTCCCATACACTCATCTTTAAAGGCCTTTTGCAACATTTCAATAGTTTCCGCACAACTTTTACCTAGATTAAAGCAAAATTTTATGCAAATTCGCTGTTCGGTTCGTTCTGCCATTTTTAGCAATAAGCAAATTGCGACGAACGAAAAAAAGTCGTTGTAAACAAATACACGCTGCGCGGGAACTAAGGCATTTCATCTGTATCTCAGGCTACTGACGAGAAGGTTAGGAGTTGCTGGTGACGTTCGTACCCTCCAGAGGTCGCCTGAGTCTCTCCGCGCGAAGATATGAACGAAGGTCGGATACTTTTGGGACAGACCTCGTACTTCGAATATTCTCATCTTTCTTATAGAGAAAGTTTTGCTAATAGTAAAACAAAAGGTTTGGAAAATTATCCATAGTTGTATGAAACAAGCGTTTTATATCAATAGGAAATGAAAAAGGCAATATTGGCATCAATTTATCACGGCACCTCTAGCGACGGCATACCAGCACGATTATTGTCCAGAACGATCAATCTTAGTGCTTTTACCAAGCAACCAAATCAAAAAGAAAGGATCCAGATCCTCAAAAAGATAGTATAAATACCCCTATTAATGAACTGTGCCTAGAGAAAATCTTAAACTAAACTAAATTAAATTAAACAAATTGCTAATGAAAGTTTGCACAGCATCATTTAGAATAAGGGTCCAATAGAGATATTTGTATCTGAAAAGAGAGTCAAAATGTCAGTTTCAATAGCTATTAGCGAATATAATTTAGGATGTATGAGAACGGTATCAGAATTCATGGCACAGCTAAACCTACCGCTTGGTCACATTACGCTCTCAAAGCTGAACAAATTGGACCAGACAAGACTACAGGAATGCGTCGTAAAATGGGGTGAAAATTATAAAGAAGCTCGTCAAGTTATCAGCTTGGCTGAAAATAGGCAAGAAGAATCTCTTCTATGGAATGAAGGAGTATCATGTAGTGCAGGAATGTTTTGATAGCATGCATTTTACAATATTTATTCATCAAAATATAAATATAATGTTTTACGATACATAGAGTACATACATTTCATATAATGTATTACAAGAAAACAATAAGAACAATAATACGTACAATGGATATAATGTATTGCAATAAGAATTTAGGTATATTCTGATAAATTACTTACCAATTAAACTTCTATACATATCATTCTTGTACGAGTATACATATCGGTGATTGTAAGAAAATGAACTTTTAGGTGACGCGTGCTTTTATATGTACTTTAAATCGTAGAAGATTGGAAGATAGTTTTTAAAATATTATAATTCATAATATTTAAGATACTCCTTTGGTTTTAAAGGTCTAAATATTCTGTTACTCAAAAAAAAGCTCATTTAACAGTCTAATTTGTCATTTCTGTGGCATGGTTAAGTTAATTGTCATTTTCATGGTATGTCTAATACGTGGATCAACAATTAAGAATATATTTTGATTTTAATATCTACCGAAATATCTTCTATGCAATCAATTGATCACCCTAAACCTTTCTTTTGACATGTAACATGTCCTAACGTGCATTAAATCGTAATACATATGTCAGGGAAACGGCAATTTAATATAATCAAAATTTGTCACGTATATTGACAGTTGAAAGCTCTTTAGAACATATATGAAGGCAAAATAAATTTTTAGAGTGATAAAATTAGTAATATAGAAGATATTTCGGTGGTTGCAAAAATCTAAATATTTTGTTAATCGCTGATAAATCCACTGATTAGACATGCCACGAAAACAACAATTAACTTAAATATGCCACGCGAATGACAAATTGGTCAGTAAAACGTGATTTATTCAGTCTAACAAAATATTTAAAGTTTTAAAACAAAAGGTGTATCTTCTATATGATGCATTATAACGTTTTAAAAACTTTTTACCAATGTTCTATGATTTAAAGTACATTTAAAGGCATGAGATACCTAAAAGTCCACTTTTTTTACAATCATCGATATTTTATAATGTAATTATAAAATTATAACTAAAATAAATTTTATGTGTATAAAAATAATTTTATGTTGCTCCGTCCTTTTTACGTTTGAAAATGCAGAAATATTTATAAATAATTTACATTCGGAAATTCTCAATTTGGAATAAGATAATCTTTTTTCTAAACAGTCTAAATTCTGAATCTGAAAAAAAGAATAAAAAATTCTGGATACAGAATTTTTAAAATTCAGAAATTATGCATACAGAATTCTGAAATCAGAATTATTTTCTAAATTATGAACGTCTGTATATAATATATATATATATATATATATATATATATATATATATATATATATATATATATATATACATATATATATGTTTATACATATTATATACAGACGTTCATAATTTAGAAAATAATTCTGATTTCAGAATTCTGTATGCATAATTTCTGAATTTTAAAAATTCTGTATCCAGAATTTTTTATTCTTTTTTTCAGATTCAGAATTTAGACTGTTTAGAAAAAAGATTATCTTATTCCAAATTGAGAATTTCCGAATGTAAATTATTTATAAATATTTATAAATAATTATATATATATATTTATTTATTGTTTATTTTATCTTCATATAAATATATATATATATATATATATATATATATATATATATATATATATATATATATATATATATATATATATATATTTATATGAAGATAAAATAAACGGTTAGATGACGGTATTTTCAGTAAACGTCTAGAGCTGCTGAACTTAAAAATGTAGCCAGTCCCGTAATTCTGAATATTTGAGCTAACAAATTTTTTGTGCATTCTTGATATTATTACCAACATCTTCTAGTATAGATTTTCAGAATAGTTCAGAATTTCTGAAACAAGGATTCAGAACTTCTGAAAACAGTATTTTTACAGAATTCTAAATGCACCATCTTATTCAGCGTGCAAAATTATGTTATGAATAAATTTTACAGTCCCGGATGATTTTTCTTTCAGTAGGCTGAAATCTAGCCGGTCCCTCCCCTTAACTTTTTTATGATTTTAAATTAAAAATTGGCTGGGTTGCGTGTCGCACTAATTTTCAAAACAAGATTTTATAGTAGATTTTATTTTGTTTCACTACTGTTACTTACATCGTCGGAAAAGTAGTTCTTTGCGCTTATAGGCGTATGTATTATTATTGGTTCTGTAAAGTTTTGAATTCGTTATGCCGCATGCTTATAGACAGAAAATTTTTAATTTAAAATTATAAATAGGTTAAGTATTAAAAATGCAAATTAGAGCTCCTAGTCATTTATTATTAATATTTTTTAAATCATAATTATCATATCTTTATAAAAGATCCCTAAATAAAAAAGATTAAATAAATAAGATTATTATTATTTAAAATATTTAAATTCAAGTTGGTCCCATAAATATGTGCGTTTCAATAGAATTGGAACTAAATAAAAAATAATGAATAAATAATCCATTGGCATATAAAAGCCAAGATATTCTATTAATCCTTAATTTAGCCTATTATTTCTCAATTTTTCTATATACAGTACTCGGTTTCCTGTTCAAAAGGCGATGTCGAACGTATCAATTCGTTAAAATATACTGCTATGAATATTCGTCGAAAATAGCAGGCTTTTTAGTGCAAAATGAGCAAACTACAATTTTGTTTAGAAGAATAATTTTGGTTTGGCTTGCCTCGTGTGATGAAGTTGTTAATAAACGTATAATAAACGTAAAAAGAAATTGGTAGCTGGACAAATTAACATAAAATTATTTTTAGTCACCTAATGTAATAAAAGTTCTCAAAATCAAATGTTAAAAGCTGTTTGCGGTGGTAGAAACTTCTTAATGTTAATTTCAGGCAACCGGCAGACAAAGATCTCATTTTTAAATCAATTACAACATTTTGAAGTGGTTACAAGATGAAAATGTGATATTGGGGAAATATTGAACCACTCTAGTGCACACCCTCCGGGAAATGAAATTCGGCCAGACTTTGGAATGTGTTTTCTGACCCAAAAATGAAGCCTAGTATCCATAATTCATTCTAATAGGGCTTTGTTGTCGATATATGAGGTAATTTACTCGAAATATTCGTTATTTGGATGAAATAAGCTACCTCGTCTTCTAACCATAACTTTAGAAGTTTTTATTGTGGATCAATGACTGAAATAAAATAAAAAGTAGGCAGAAAGACCTTCAATTTAAGCTCTGCTACGTATAAAAATATTAATCTAGTGACCGAATTTGCATGAATATTCAATGAAATTTAACTCTTTTAAATTCGTTGATTTTTCACGTATTTTCAGTGACCATCTTCAATTGTTAATAAATTTTGATCAGATTAATATTTTTATACGTAACAGAGCTGAAATCGAAGCTCCTTTCGCATTATTTTTATTATCTTTTGAACCAATTATTCATAATAAAAATTGTAAAGTTATATTTAGAAGAAGAGGTACCCTTTTACATTAAAATAACGCATACTTCGAAGAAATTATATCATATTTCAGTAACAAGGGCCCATTAGAATGGATTACGGGTGCTCGGCTTCATTTTTGAGCACCAGAAACTTTATCCCGAAGTCTAACCAATACTTGTTTCCCGAAGGATGTGCACTCCCATTATAAGTAAATCAAAGTGGCTCAGTCCCGATCATATACCGCTTAATCTTTCAGAAACTACGTGCAATTATCCAATAGCTGGAAACGGGCATTAATTATTCCCATGAATAAGTGTGCGTCACCATATTTCCCGGCAGACACTCGTACGATAGCTAATTTACCACACATTGCTAAAATATTTGATAAATTTATATAATTAATATAATTAGAAACGGCATTGAAAATGGATTAGTTACATTAGTAATGCTCTTCGATTTTCGTAGAGCTTTTGGTACCATTAAACGTGATTCATTGCTCTTAGACTTAAGTCCCTTGGTATTTCGAATAATGTTTTAGCGTAAGTTCACTCGTATATAACTGGAAGTTGTAGTGTTATCAAGCTGTTGTAAGTGATACGGGAGAGATATCAGAGTTTCGTGACGTCACGTCAGGTATCCCGCAAGTGTCCTCGATAGGTACAGCGTTCTTTCTTGGACTTATAAACACAGTACTCAACTTCCTCAAGTTCTGTAAATAATCATACGCTCTCTTTGTCGATGACTTGCAACTCTTTATGCAATGCCTGTCGATTTTGCTTTCCTACGGCTTTTTACATATGAACGATAATGCGCAGCGTGTATCGCAATGGGCCAAACTGCAAGGGTCAAGCTTGAATGAAGTTAAAACTAAATCGATAACTTTCGATAGCTTACCAAATTTGTCCTATTTATCTGAGCAAGTGCTCCCTCCAATATTGGTAGATGGACAGTAGGTCGAAGTTGTTATTAAGTAGCTAAAAAGTCTGTAAGTTACATTGTCTTCTGATCTTACGTAGAATGCACATATATCTACAATCTCGTCAACAGTGCATGGTTTCCTGCATAAACTTATATTTAAGGGACGGTTGCTATCAAATGAAATAAATAAACGGCTGCCGATTCATTAGCACTTAGTTTCCTCCAATCTTATTAATTGTTTCTATATGTTTTTATTTATTCTATTTACTTCTGCGCTGAAAAGTCAAGACCCAAATCCTTTTCTATAAATGACGAGATAGATTTAAACTTTTAAATTACCATTTAAAACTATGCAAAACGATAATTTATATTATGAAGAAATATTTGAATTGCATAAAAACTTAAAAACCTTTTACATATCAAATAACATTTTTTAGAAATGATAATAAATTTTGTAACACTATAAAATTGTTTATTCAATGTTATGAAGTCGATTTGCAATCCAGATAGTGAACTGAAAATCTAGTATAATGAACCGATCAAAAATCGTTCATTACGATTTTAGAATATAAAAGTACGTAATGAAGTTACTGAAAAATAGAAGCAAGAAGAGAAAATGAGAGAAAGAAGAGTAAGCAGCAAGAGAGCACGTGATCCGGAAAAGGCACATATCACGGGAGTGAGCAGTGATCAAATTCTTCGGAATGAGAAGTATGTATACAATGAGGATACACCACATTGACTAGAGCAGAGAAGTATCAAAATAAAAACTCGCGCGCAGACAAGGCCGATAGCAAAATGGTGTAGAAGGATATATATAATTAAGAATCTCACATGCAGTGGAAAACCAGTAATACGGCGTACACACACACATACACATATATATGAACTATCTCAAAAGCATCGAAAACTAGACATGAAAATAGCTACTGCTTTTTTCAGTTCTGAAGGCCGCTTAGAAGCGGATCAAGTACTTGGAAAGCTGATCATAAACATCATAATTTGTGATGCCCACTTGTCACCCTCTACGAATCTCACGCTTCAGGGAGGAAAAGCAGCGGCAATGTATGGAGAAAAATAGTATCCACAGTTTCTATCAAAATCTCTAGTAGGACGTTACTCTGCTCGACGCCACACTACTCAACGCTTCTGTGCACTAGTCGTTGCTCCTCACAGCTGCAGAGCCAAGACACAGCTCAGAGATCCCCTGCTAGAAGAAGATACGCGCTATCCTTCCCACTCATTAGACCTCAACCACCGCAAGAGGGGAAAAGTACCAGAAGATCTGCGTTCATCGACGTCACGCCACACATGTACACACACATACACTTTCACTTGTACACGCGCATACAATAGGAAAATAAGGTACTGTTGATATTTCGTTTGAACTCATCCTTCTTTTAAGACGATTTATCTATTTTGTTAAAGCTAAGTTACACATAAACTGTTTTTATTTATTTTTATCGTTCCTTGTTGATTCCGAACTCGGAAGGTGGCGATCGCGTCAGCGTGAGTCAATGGGAAACTTTTAATAATAAATTATTAGTATTAAATAAATAAATTATGGTAAGTCTGGACATAACAGAACACATATAATTTATAAAATTATTTGTACATAGAAATTTTTAAAAATGTGCAACTTAAAAACAAAAATATGCTATATCGAATTCGAATCGAATCGTTGACTTAAATATAAATAATGGAAGAAATACTACGTATATTTTTAAATTCTTTATTAACATGGTTTAACAAATAAACAACAAGAATTAAGAGATAGCAATGGAGATGGGGAGCTTAAAAGTGCAAGTAGAAAAATTAATAAATGAAATTTCGGAATCGACAAAAAAAATTAACTATCCATTGGATAGGTTTTATCTTGATCAAACAATAAAAAATAGGACGCCGAAAAGTTCTTTTGAATTTACTTCGCGGCAATTTGTAAAATACAGAGAAAGACCAACTGATATAGGAATTTCCATAATTGAAACAGACGAAAATGATGACAAATATAACATAATAGTGAGTAAACCGTTGCACAAAACTATACTTAAAGCTCCCACTCTCAAGTTAAATACAAATTATTCTAGTCCGGCTGATCATCCAGGGAGTTGCGTGGGATTTATCACTCATATTTCGAGTAAATAGAACATTTATAAAACAAATTATCCGGAATTATTAAAAAGTAACGTTGTCAGTACAGTAAACAAACAATTGATTATAGAGATAAAGACTGAATTATTAGAATCATTTTATGAAGATAAAGAAAATATAGGTGACTTGAAGGTTTTAAATTATGAGTTAAATATTTTTGCCATACAAAAGCAGATTTAAAATTTAGAATCGCCAACCGTAATAAAAATAAATCAATCCGAATTCATTTCAGATCAGCAGAAAGTAAAAAAGCAAATTGAAGATAAGCCTTCAGCTTCTTTAGCTTTTTTACCGGAGAGAAAAATAATAAATACTACTAATAACGATACTCCTAAAATTACGACGCTAATTTTTGAAACGGCAAACGCGCCATTACAAATAAGAGGTTTATCCCTCGAAGAGGCCCTTGTTTTAATTCCTAGATTTAATAGGCAAAATATCTCATTATCGCCGTTTTTAGATAGGTGTAGGGAAGCGACTACGATATTACCGACTAGCTTAGAAAAATAATTAGCATAATTAATAAGAATCAGGTTATACGGCGACGTATTAAATAGTGCGCTAGGTTAAGCGTTCGAAACTTTACAAGAAGTGTCGGATTTTTTCGAGAATATTTTTGGGTCCGCGAAAACTTATCACGAATTTTTGGGAGAATTATCAAAAATCAAGCAATAAAATTATGAATCAGTAATCGTATATTTAAATTATTTAAGGGATATCGAAAAAAAGATTTAGCAGCACACCGTGAGAAACGTATTACAAATAAGGAAACTTTTATTCTAGACCTCGAGAGAGATCGTGTTAAGTTTTTTTTAAGAGGGTTACGCTGGGAAATCAGGGCTCGTATGGGTACTCTCACGACGTTTAAAGACGCGCGCGAACAAGCATTAGAAAACGATCTAGAATTTGTCTGCAGCGTTTTAGACGAAAAAGTTCTCAAAATAAATAAGAAAGTAAAGCTAAATTTAACAAAGAAGCGCGAGAAGTACACGTAGTCGAACCAGCTAAAAACTGTATAACATGCTGGTATTGTTATAGAGATGGGTATGGAGCGGTTAATTGCAGGGCACTGGCATTATATTACGTTAAAAAATAGTATGATCCACGGGGATCAAATTTTCAAAGGGATTCGCGTATTTATAGAATAAATTAGGGATATCCGCATAATTCAATATTCCCCAATACAAAATTTGGATGCTGGATCGTAGAAAATCGCAGGTGAGTCAAGTTTTTTCCGAGTAGATTTGGATATCGAAATAACAATGATTATAATAAGCGAGATTTTGATATCTCACGCTTTAAAAATGAAGTCGAATTTTCGAGAAATCATAATATTAATACAAGTAATGGTCCAAATATTTATAATAATCTCCGTGATAGTAATAGTTATAATAATAACAATCGTAATAATTATATATTTTTCAGTGTTTGAAATATTTCTATTTTTAGATAATGCGGTAATTTATGGGAAAATCATCGAGAACATAATCGAAAATTTGAAAAATTTATGCAATGATTGCGCGAAGCAAATTTAAAGAAAGATTAAAATTGCGAAGTTTTAAAGAAAGAAGTAATTTATTTGGGGTCTTTTTAAGCAAAGAAGGAGTAAAGCCTGATACAAAAAAATTAGAAGCAGTATTACCACCGGTTTATACACAACTCTGCGGGAATCGCTAAGCCATTGAGCAACTTATTGAAGAAAGATACATATTTCATTTGGAGTGATGAAACTCAGGGGGCATTTGGCATATTAAGAGAAAAACTCTATAGTAAACGAGTTTTGAAAAAAGCGGATTTTTCGCAAACTTTTATAGTTACCTGTGATGCAAGTGGTACAGGAGTCGGTGAAATATTAAGTCAGGGAACAATAAGGGGGGGGACGCGACAAACGCATCGCTTTTGTTTCAAGAGTTCTATCAGAAGTTGAGAGCAGGTATGATCCTTATTCGCGAGAGATTCTAACAATTATGTATTCAGTATCTCAATTCCGACTTTATTTATTAGTTTCTATTATAACCTCTAGTTACTATTGTAACCGACCACAAACCACTAATATGGTTAAAAATTCTATAGATTTAACTTCCAAAGTAAGTCATTGACGTACTAAATTAAATGCGTACGATTATGATATTGTATATAAAAGCGGACAAAGAAACGTGAATGCCGACGCGTTAACTAAGAACCCTGTAGAAGAGGCAGTACGATCAGTATCGTCTTTAGGAAGTTCAACCGGCATTTAAAAAAAGAAAAAAGGGTACGACGTTGCCAATAGAATTTTATAAGTTCTTATTAATTCTTGCTCAGAAAAAATGGGAAAAAGTTATACAAAAAACAGAAGCGTTCAAAAAGACAGAGAGAACGAGAAGAACGAAAGGGATATTTAATTGGGCAGGTAATGAAGTATGGTTTGAAACTCCGAGGCGAGGAGACGAGGGGAATCGCCTCTACATATTACCGCCCACTGTCCGGCCAACTTGAATTTATAACGTATGTTTTGTATCGAAATAGTCGAGATTTTCGCGAAGCCATTGAAGGAATACGTCAGAAGCTTCGGCACTGGGATGAAAGTATAGAGACAAAGCAGATCGAAACTGCAATAATTAAGGAAGCTTGCAATAAAATGCAGCAATCAGACTTATGCGAATTAAATAATATAGACACAGAGGAAGCTGAAAAAATCCTTGTCCTCAGTTTGAAACACACTGACCAAGGTAAAACGCATGCTTGGCATTTAGAGCAAACATATGGAGGCAAAGAAGGTTTTGCATACAAAACGACTTACGGCGCATGACGACTATGCAGAGAAGTTTGTGCACTTTCATATTTCGTTTACCTTGGGAAATAAATATATAGCATCTGCTTAGACTGTCCTTATGAAGATCATCAACGTGATCTAGAAATCATAAAATATTTTGAAGGTTGTTTTGGAGCACCCGAACTTAAAGCGATATTTTTCTTATAAAATAAAGTAAACTAAATACATTTTCTTTCTTATTAACAAAGAGTTAACAAAAATATTAGAAATGAAGTGTTGTCTTATATAATCGATCTAACAAAAAAAAAGATTGGAAAGAAATTAACCAAGTACTAATGCTTGAGATAAAAAGGACATTACGAGTCCGATTTTGATTAGGTTATTCTTTTTCAGTAAAAAAAGTAAAAGAAAATATGGTAAATATTATGACGATAGTATTCATGCTCGCGAGTATGAAAGGAAGTGCTCGCAGTAGTCTCGTGGAAAAAACAACTATAGAATCCGCTCATTAGTCAGGATTAATATTTGAAACATTACAAGACGTAGTATTTAGTGAACGTTATTTGAATTTGTCAGTTATAATAGATATTAGTTTAGAATGTAGGAATATAACCATGTTAGAAAAGGACCTTCTAAAAGCACAGAGAGTTTGTACTCACATCATAACGAATTGCGAAAGATTTTACTCCCAATTCGATAACATAACAGCATTATTCAGAAATGTTCATACAGTAATGTAGTATTTTGCAATATATACTAAGCTCTCTTCGAGAAACAACAAACAGGCTTTTGGATATTATAAAAATTAGTATGAATCAAAAAAAAACATTATCGAGTATTCCAAGGCAAATTTTAGTAGGAAATGGCGACATATTCTAGGACAGCACTTTAAGCAAAATATTACAGTAAAACGCGAAATCATATGAGAAAATATACAAAAATCTAAACGAACTTGGACAATTCTGAAGCAATTGTAATGTTAATAAAGGGAAATAAATACAAATCCCTTCTTGAAATAGTCATCAGCCAAATATTTGAGCAATTAGAGAAAACTAACAATGATATTTAACAAATAGAGAAAAGTATTATAGCCTTAAGAAAAAACGAATTATTCACGAACTTATTAGATCGGGAAGATTTTAGAGAAGCTATCAAACACTGAGTCCTCTTTTCATACGTGCAAAAGTTTAAGTAACGAGATAACTTCAATACAAGACTTAAGTTCGAAATCAATCACAGCGCAGATAAAAACAAATTTTTTATAGAGATCCGTATTCCGTGTGTTAGAAACGAAACGACTAAATTATATGAAATTAAATCAATGCCAGCACCTCAGTGCTGTCAGCACCTCACACTAATAATAACATACGTGCCATCGCGTTTACAGAGACACAAAGCCAATACATTTTAAAAAGAGTGACTACCTTTTACAATGTAAATAATAAAGAATTAAAATTATGTAAAAAAGCGAAAAATATATAGTCGGTCCAGAACAATGGTTTATTTTTACAATGAAACCTACTTGCGAAAATTCTTTATTATCCAATCCAAAAACAGCAAACATCCGACTTTACAATATGAAGTAAAGGTAAATATCAGGAAATATCAGTTCAAGATTATTTTACAACAGTAAACATACAAACAAAATCATATTACAAACGGGCGTTGTATGCACCTTTTGTGAAGCCAAATGTGTAGATTTTGATGCAGATTATGTTTTCTGGTCATTATTGCCAGAAGTTTTTTGCGGAATAAATAAGTATTCAGTTTTATATGAGGGACATTTAAATAAAGTTTACGAGGAGAATGAACAAAAAATAATGTATTGTTTAGAATCAGATAAAATAACGTTTGCACTTTAAAAAACGGGAGAATCACACACTTGTGCCTTTAATTACTCAAGTTATCGTTGTTCAATAAAAATGCATTTTTTTATATTTTATTCTCTTTCTCAACAAACAAACTATCTTATTATCTAAAAATGTACAGGACCAATTAATGAAACAAGTATACAGTAAAATGACATTTATCGTATAGTTTTCGAGTAATAAATGCTGAAAAAAATAATTTGTCACACAGTATAACAACTGAAAAGCGACTCATATAAAATGGTTTCCGGTCCTAAAATAAAGGATTTTATGAGTACTTCAATGTGCAAAAAAGTTACTTCCCAAAAACCAATCCTGCATTGAAAACAATTAAAAAGTTCGAAATTTGAAATTTGTTTAATTTTGATAAATGGCCATATAAAGAATTTTATTTGATCATTTTCGCTGAAACTTTCAAGCGCATACTGGGTATTAATAGCAAACAACTATGCAAAGTTTTGGAAAGTTATACCACAGATTGAACAAATGATGATATGGCACATACTAACACACACACCACACACACAGCCACAAACATAGACCCACACACAGACACACACATACTTACACGCACACACACACTCGCACACACACACACACACACACACACACACACACACACACACACACACCAATACACACACACACCAATACACATTTTTTAAGACTAGTCAATTTGGACTCCCCAAGGCATAAAACATGTTTAGTTGTGAAAATAGAAAGGATATATATGGAACCCATATTAATCTCAGAATTTACAAATGAAGAGATGATAAAAATATTAAATGATGCCGTTAACGAAACAGTAACCTCAGGATCATGCACCTGGAAAAATTTGATGGAAAAGTTTTTGATTACCTTATATTAAAATCCTCCAAGGCTTAATCGTAGAGAAAGAATAAGCAAATAATCTCGATAATTATAAGAGCGAAAAAGTAAGAATGAAAAGGTTCAAAGGATGGAAATGCCCATCGTTCACACCTTTACAAATTGCTAGGGCAGGATTCTACTATACAGGAAGAAGAGACCGGGAAAAGTGTTTTGAATGTGGAATATAAATTTTTCAATGGAATGCAACATACGATACCATACAAGTGCACAAAAGATGGACAAATGGATGCACTTTTATTGGAAATAAACTAATGGGAAAAGATATCAGCAGAGGACGGGAGCATTATTTTCCGTAGGCAAAAGAGACAATTCGACTTGACATAAGCGAGCCGCCGAGCACTAGTACGACATGCGTCTAAGGAAACCAATCAGTGCTTTACTGAGGAGCCCACTCTGATTAGTTGGACGAAACGCCAACTTTTTTTTAGAAAGGCATGCACATTCGTAAATACCTCCAACCATAGAGACCAAGTGTAGTATAGCTTGTTAATTCGAAATTAACTTGACTCAGCAAAACCGATTAAAAATTTGTTTTACAACGTTTCACTTTTATTTTTACTTTTACATGCACATTTCTCATTTTCCCAATCATTCAATTGCCGATTCACCACTTCACATACTATTTGACAATCATAACCACATTTAGCCTCATGTTTTAGCCGATTGATCCTCCCGTCAGAAACAATTTGACAATCTTCCATTACATTAACACTCGGGGACTCTTGTTGCGACCTACTGTCAAAAACGATTGGCATTCTTTCTCCATGTTTTCCGCACTAGGCAAGCGCTGCTCCAATAATAACTCGAAACCAATTCGACGGTCTTCCTCCGGATTTTCCACAATAGGCAAGCGCGACTCCAATAACATCTCGAATACGATCTTATAGTCATCTTTCTTCCGGATGAAAAACATTTGAAAGATTATATATAGCCATCTGGAAAATAAAAAAAAATTAAAATAAATAAATAAATAATTGTATTTTAGGAAAAAGACCTAACAAATACTATTCAAGTAAAGGATAAACATAAGAAAATATACAAAAATATACATTTACTTTAAGAAAATAGTCATAAAGATCGAAACAGTAAGCTTGACACCAGGAGATCTGTATCTGAAATTTAAACATACGCATGACGCGCTGAAAACATCAACGTCCAAATTTCAAGGGCGTGGCTTTTAGAGGGAGAACTAATTAGAAAAGAAAGCTATAAAAAGACATAGGGAATTGAAGGGAGAAAGCACAGATTTCCTTATAAGATTCATATAAGGAATAGTGTAAGCATATCTTATTAAGAAAAAACATAAATTACAGTAAAAATTCTTTCTTTATTCATCAGAATTCAAACAATTTACAAAAGAGAATGTTGAAAATAAGTACTCAACAATCTGTTGCAGGTGGGGTGGAATAGAAATATTAAAATTTTTCGATTTCACCAAAAATATGTAGTCGATACACAATAATCACATAAAAAAAATTTTTATGCTAAGAAATGTTATATGAAAATAAAATAAAAAATAATTCTTATGTGACATCCTATGTCACCCATCCCTTCTAACATATTTTTATAACAGTTATTTATATACTCTTAGGTATATTTATATGCATACGCAACATATATATATATATATATATATATATATATATATATATATATATATATATATACGTCCGCTCGAAAATTCCACTCCTTTCGAAATACACACGGCCGCACCGAAAATAATCGCGCAAAGGAGAAGTGCAGTCTCAACAGTGTCCCCTTTAAGACCAGGTGAACAACAGCAAAAGATGTCAGATCCTCATTGGAGGGGAGGCTCTGACGTACACCTTCATCACACAGAATAAGCGAGGTTACAAATACCTCGCGCTTACCAAATTATACGTTTTTCTTGACTGGAAGTGTGAAGGTGGCCATCAGCCCCTTTTGTTCAATGAGATACGAGGAGACCAGAATCCTCCGCACTGACCTCAAGAAGCCCGATGACGTTTTCGGTCTCAACGCCCTTAGCCTAGCGACATCATCTCTGTAGAATCCATCCACCAACCTCGAGAAGCCACCTTCTTGACTGGAAGTAAATGGAGAGTCAATAATCCGAATACAAATTGCCACGCGACCCTCTGCGTGGAATAGTAATTAATTGTTAGTTAACACAATATAATTATTAAGGATAAATCGTGAGATTAGTCCTAGAAAACCGAGGTGAGCGAATAATTGTTCAAATATAAACAATTTAATTAATTCGAACCCTAATTTCGTGCGTAATCATTTAAATTGTAAAATAAAATGTTAATAAACATGATACATAAAATATATACATTTTTATCGATATAAAAATACAAATATAAAAGAACCTTATTCTTTATTTACTCTCATTAAATAAACCTCTATCTCTATAAATCATTATTCAGAAAAGAATAAGGTAAGTGCGTACCTCCGACGAATCGCAGTAAGAACAGATGGAACTTCGCAGTTCGTCTCACACCACGAGGCACGATACAGCATCGCGAGGTACAAGACTACGTGCTAGGCTCGGGACCTATACACGCAGTTTGTTCTCACACAGCGAGACACGATACAGCATTGCGAGGTACGAGACTCCGTGTTAGACTCGGGACCTATACGCGCCGTTCGTTCTCACACTGTGAAGCACAATAATCTAGATCACTCCTTCGTAGCTTAAAAGTAGTAGATCAGTAAAAGTTTTCGAGCAAATGCTAGTTTCACGCGACAATTACAAATATATTTGTTCGCGACAATCCACAGAGTCCGAATACTAATTTGGCTGTAACACTTATAATGTGTAAACACAATACTAATCAATTTATTTTACTTCAGCAATATTGTTTTAGGTAATAATCAATTTATTATATGTAATCAAAATTATAATCGATTTCTTGCATGTAATCAATACGAATCGATTTATTTTATGTAATCAATATCAAAATAGTTGTCTTATCTAAAGAAGAAGAAAGTGCACTGTCGAATACAAAAACATTGTACATACCAATTCTCTGCAGGTTAGTAAACTCTTATTTTACAAATTATTATATCATAATTATAAATACTTTTAATTGGTAAAATAACTAGCTGAACTTATTTATGTTTACTATAGATTGTAAGACTGACAGTAAGAAGTTTGATTCGAATATCGCAGTCGAAGTGGCCACTGAGCCGGAGGCCACTAAACTTTATCATTCACTAAGTGCTACCATAAAATCTGTTGATCCGTTTACTCACAACTTAAAATGTTTATAAACATATTATACAAAATACAATATATATATATATATATATATATATATATATATATATATATATATATATATATATATAAATAAAATTGTAATCAAGTCGTTATAAGTACCCACATAGCATGGAAGGTTTCTGGAAGCTTTGTGGAAGCTTCCAAGAAAGTTTTGGATTCTTTCGGGAAGCTTTCATAAAAACTTCCTAGAAGCACAAAATGTCCGCGTCAAATTCATGTCAGATATATTCCAGAAAAGGTTACTGTAATCTTTAAGGGAATCTTTTAGGAAGATTTTTTTAAAGATTCCTAAAAGATTAGTTGTAAGCTTCCGGAAAGGTTATAGTAAGCTTTCAGGATATTTTAAAAGTCCATCTTAGATTTCTGAAAAGGTTGCCGTCAGCTTCCAGAAAGCTTTCCAAAGACTATTATGGAGTCTTTCAGGAAGTTTTCATAGAAGCTTCCTGGAAGCTGAAAATGTCCGCGACAAATTCATGTCAGAAATATTCCAACAAAGATGACTGTGATATTTTAGAGAATCGTTTAGGAAGATTTTTTTAAAGATTCCAAAAAGATAGTTGTAAGTTTTCGGAAAGGTTATGGTAAGCTTCCAGGATATTCTAAAATTCCTTCTAAGATTTCTGAATACGTTGCTGTTAGCTTCCAGAAAGCTTTCCAAGGACTGCTACGGATGCTTTCAGGATACTTTCATTTCAGATTACCGCAACCGTTCAGAGAATCATTTGGAAAGCTTTTTCGAAAGGTTCAGAAACAGATTATTGTAAAGCTGTTGTTGTAACTGTTTTTTTTATTTTACACATTTTTATATTATTATTTTCGCTTACATTATACACGCTTATAGAATTATATAGCAATAACGCATTTATTAATACATGAAAAAATTTGTACTTGGACGGGATTTGAACCCGGGACGCTGTACTCCAGAAGCTGCCATCCTACCGATTACGCCATCGCGGATAGTTAAGAAAGACAATTCGAATCGTCCTTACACGTTACGTAAAATTCTAATATCAATAAAATATTGTTTTTTTGTATATAAAGCATAGACATAACTTCTCTTTTACGTGCAAAAGTTTAATTAACTATGTGCATGTCAATTAATTTAAATTAAGTAATGCAGAAACCATATAATAGTACAATTAAGAGGCCTGATACGTCTAGATCATAGCCTAACATACACCTTCTCGTCGTCAAGCTATATGTATCTTACCATACTGAATCCTACTTATCGACCTACGCTATATAACGTGTATCCTACCTTGTCTACCTCATACTCTACGATGGCATACTCATCCACCGCAATATTTCCCGAATTACCTTCCGCGACTCTATACCTTTCTCGCCCCTCCTTGAGTACGCATAATCAATTCCTAGTTTAGGCTAAGCATGTGACCCCGCGTGGTTATAAAAGGCATAGCTCCCCATGGCTCCTGGCCATTTGCCCTCACACTTTTGCCTTCAGCATAAAGCCTTCTGCATTCGAACTTTCAGCCGTAAGCACGTACGCACCAGTTTGTTATTTGACTTCTCACTTGTAAAAGGGACACGCCCTTATATTTAATTTCGTACTTCTAACATAATAAATCTGCTCTTAAACTTATTTACTCGCGCTTATTTATTTACTGGACCTGCGGTCCTATTCATATCTACTCATAATCCTATTGTAAACTCGCACTTCCTATTTTCACTACTATCATATTGAATATCATCTTCGCTATCCTGCTTTGGCTAAAGCCTCGACTCCCAGGTAAATTACGAAAGTATTGACCAAAACCAGAGGCGAACGCGATTTAATTTCATATTAACTTCGCGCCATTTATTGCTTACGCACGACGTAACAATTGGGGGCCCACTCTCCGGGATATTCTAATAGCAATTAGCGCGGATAGCAAATTTTTTTTTCGAAATTCAAACATGGCCAACGTAGAATAGGAAAAAAAATTAGGGAATGAAGAGACCACCGACATTATAAAAAAATATGTAACGGCAACTGACCCAAATTTTACAGCGGGCAATCGCGAAACAAATTTAGGAGAATTATTAGCATTTTTACAACAACGATATCAAATCGCGAGCGAACAGATTCCGGAACGCGCGGACGACGTAAGTGAAATTTGCGAATTTTTACAAGATAGCATTGACATATCAAACGTGCACGACGCGTGTCAGGATGAATTAATGATAGACATACTTCTAGACTTAATTCACAACAATATTAGTTGCAAAGAAATTATAGAAACTATTAGAGATAATAAATCAATTAAGAAATTTGACCACGAAATACACACGCTTTTAAACAAAAACGCCGAAATGATGGAAGTAACTGCCTATCAATCTATTATTAACTCCACAAATACGACAAACTCACCCAAAACAGATTCTAAATTTCTACTACAAAATAATGACCACACTCAAAAAATTTACGTTACAAAAACATCTCCACTTTTTGCTACTCCAAATATACACAGCACACCGTATCATACAAACCAAACAAATAATTAGCGTAGACAACCGTACAACACTTTACAAACTTTTCAAAACAACACTCTCACCCCGGTTCGCAATCTATCAATTAAAGACGCAGTCGAAATGATTCCAAAATTTATCGGTTATAATATCCCACTTAGAATTTTTTTGGACGGATGTAGAGAAGCGCGAAGTATGATACCACCGTGTAACGAGCCTGATTTAGCAAGACTGATAAAAATGCGCTTGTCTGGACAAGCATTAAAAAGTGCACAACAAAGAATTTTTCTCAATATGGAAGAGATTATAATGTATTTTGATCGCACATACGGGTCTGCAAAACGTTTTAACGAATTACTGGGCGAATTAGCAGTAATGAAACAAAGATAAGACGAAAACCTCATTTTGTTTTCGAATAGATTAAAATCTGCCGCACAAGAAGCATACGAGGCCACGTTGCGTGAAAAGAGGCACAGACCAGATCTTAAATCCGAATTAGAAAATGATAGTGTATCATATTTCATTCGCGGTTTGCAATGGGTCATAAAAGGGCGAATGAGTAAACACGAATCTCTAGATGCCGCGATCGACCAAGCAATCGACATAGAACGCGATTATGCATGCCAAAACACGGATGAACAAATGAAAATACCACAGCCTCCTACACAACTAAAAATTAACGAAAAAGAATTGCCGATAAAAAAGCACCTGGGCCATGCCCGATCGTAAAAAATCAATACCTTCCAACTCGCAGGGGCGGCCACAACGTGTCACGCAATCATGGAAAACACACGAAAATAAAAATCAATACTCCAACTATGTCCCCGCGACCAATTTACATCAGACAAACCAAGCCCAAAATGATATCACTAAAGCATGTAATTATTGCAAAAAGGCCGGTCATTGGAAGAGCGAATGTAGAAAACTTGCATATAATAACAAAATGCGAGAAACGCATCAGGGAAACGAAAACGGGTTCCCGAAGAACAACGCAACCAGGGAAATCCCACAACCCCAGCGTCAAAATTATACGAGAAACAATCAACAATACAATTAATAAAACAGATTATTCTACTAAGCATTAATAATTGTTCACCAACTATTATGCTAAAAACAAATTGCTGCCCGCAACCGTTGTCACTAATGCTAAACACCACCGCTGGACCAGCACTTTTGAAAATTTCAAAAAAACCGCGTAATGTTCGAGTCGATGCTAACAAAATTTTAGAACTAACCGGTATAACAAAAAGCAGCATAAATACTTATGGCAAAATTCCAATGCAATTTCATGATTTAACATTTTATTTTCACTTAGTACCAGATGATTTTCCTATTGAGGAAGACGGTCTGCTCGGTAGTGAAATATTTATTAATTATGATGCAGATATCAATTATAGAGAACAATATTTTATAATTGATAATTATAAATTGCCTCTAAAATTACCGTCAATTAAAAATAAAAAAGTACATAAGTTTTTAACCGCTACTTTTACCGAAAACGCAGAACAGCGCGTGCAATCAAAACCCGAACATTTGCCAAATTCAAGCTTAGAACATCGAAATTCGCAAAATCAAATATCATGTACGCAAAACACTTCCAATACGAAATCCGAAATCCGATATCCGAAAAACGAAAATTTTACTTCTAAAACCGATTATAATAATTCGAAATTTGAAAATCAATCGAACTCCGAAATTCGAGAACCGGAATCGTGGCAGAAGTAGGAACAGGCAATTCCTAGCGAACTACCGCAAAAATCTACAAAAATCCGCACTCCGAAATTAGAAAATAAAAGAGCAAAAAATAATATTTTTAGCTCTTGTTTCAGAAAAATAAAAACAGCGCTGTTAGAAATCAATGAAAAATCGCTTCAAAAAGCTGATACAACATCACTATTAGAAGCAAACAAAAAACCGAATTCAGAAATTAATGACAACGTATTTTTGGAAGAAAATAAACTTGCGTATGATGAAATTAAAAATTGTGATAAAAGTGAGCTTGAAAACGAACTTTTAGAAAAATTGAATTACTTATTGAAAGTTATTGAAGAAAGTCACCAAGTAAACAAATTCTTACCAGAACAATCATTTGTAAGCATATACTAGTGATACTAAATATGCTAAAATATGAGAAAGTTGAAAAAACTAGTTATGCATACAGTACACGCAAGGCCTAAAAATAACATCTGCGATTACTCATTTTTGCTTTTAAGCAATACAATTAACGCAGTCAAAAGTCACATAAAAGGAAAGAAAATCATAAAAAATGCAAATGAAAGTAAGAAAAGTAAGATAATGAGCATTTCCGATAAGAATGCGAAGGGTAACGACAGCAGAGCGCACAAGATAAAAGCACTCTTGCGCCTCGACCATCTGACCGGCAAACAGAGAGCTTCGGTAGAACGATTAATAGACCAATATGCAGATAGATTTTATCTAACTGGAGATAAGTTGCCGGCAACAACTGTGCTTGAGAACGAAATCCCCCTTAATAGTAATGTACACATTCGTATTAAACAATTCCGCCACCCTCCTGTATTAAATGAGGAAATAAATAAGCAAGTTCAAGAATTATAAGACAACGATATAATCAAGCCTTCGATCAGCTCTTACTCAGCACCAGTATTTTGCGTTGATAAAATGCCCGATGCAAAAGGTAATAAACGTTATAGAATGGTGGTAGATTTCAGAAAGCTCAATGCAATTATACCTGATTACAATCATCCGGTACCCAATATAACCGATATTTTAGACAAATTGGGGCGCGCAAAATATTTTTCGGTATTCGATTTAGCTTCCGGTTACCATAAAATTTTTATGAAAAAAGAAGATAGACACAAAACAGCCTTTCATTGTAATTTAGGCACTTTTCATTTCCGCAGGAGCCCGTTTGGACTAAAAACAAGTGCATCAGTTTTCCTCGCTCTTATCACGACGCTAAACGCAGGCATGAAAGGTGTAGTAGCATTTTTTGATGATATTTGTATTTTTTCTGAAACCATCGAAGAACATTGGGAAATAGTAGCTGGGCTATTAAAAAGATTAATAAAAGCTAACCTGACATTACAACCTGACAAATGCGAATTTTTAAAGGAAGAAATTAATTATCTTGGACATATCATAAGCAGTAATGGCTTAAAGCCCGATCCAAATAAATAGAAGCAGTTAAAAAATTTCCAGTGCCCAAAACAGCAAAAAATATTAAACAATTCCTGGGAATCGTCAATTACTATAGACGTTTTATACCTGGTTTTGCAAAAATAGCCAGACCCTTGAACCTTCTACTAAAGAAAAATCAATCATTTATAGGGAAGAAAAATTCTCAGGAAGCTTTCGAAAATTTGAGAGATCGATTATGTGAACCGCCAATCTTAATACATCCTAATTTTGATAAAGAATTTACTGTTACGACCGATGCCAGCGGGTACGCTATCGGTGGAGTGATTTCGCAACAAGATCTCCCCATAGCTTTTGTGTCACGAGGCCTCACCCCAGCTGAAGTAAATTATTGCACTTTTTCGAAAGAAGCTTTAGCTACAGTATTTTGTATAACTCAATTCAGACCATACTTATATGGCAGAAAATTCACTCTTATTACAGACCATAGACCATTAGTCTGGCTAAATTCGCACAAAGATCCAAGCTCTAGAGTAACTAGATGGATATTAAAATTGGCAGATTACAACTTCGAAATTAAATACAATCCTGGCATAATAAATAATAATGCCGATGCACTTTCCCGAAATCCAGTAGAATCACAAATATGAATCATTAACGATACCACGAATAGCAATTTGTTAACAAGTGAGCATGAGCAAGCTAATGACCAGAGTGAGCTAGACACAGAAATGAATAATCAAGCACCGGAAAGGCAGGCAAGACCAAACGCCGCCGATCCATCCGGCATGATGACCCGTTTACGTGCAGGCAAACAGCCAAGCACACGGTACGCGGCAGCCTTTGATATAGATTGATATAGATCTTAATGTAACTACTCTCCTAAATGAAAATTCAAGCGAGTCTAATGAACTACTCAATTCGGAGCTCACACATAGTGACTCACAGACAAACTAACTCCCTAGTAGAAATACCATTCATTGCAGAGAAAAATTATTTATGCGAAAAGACAACTACTTATATTTCGTCAATTCCATAGGCCAACCACTTGATGAAGGAGCAAAGCAATTATATGAAACCAATAAGCTACCACGTTTTGATAATTTTATTGTTGGTAAACCTAAATTAATCAAAGTCAATACTAGATTCCATATAGTATTGCCACTTAGAAGCGAGCAACGAGAAAGTTTAGTAAATGTCATGAATATTTTGCAAATTTTACTTAATAAATTGAGTTTTATCTTAATTGAAAAGGATATTAATACTTTTAGCGTAGCAAAAAGTAAAAATATTGAAAACGTTGAATTCAATTTAATATTAAACTGTATTAAAAGAGAATTATATTCAACAAACATAAAAATCATTATATGTCTTGGCCATATACAATACCCTCCCTTGTCTGCACGTGCAAAAATTATCGAAGAAATGCATAGTTCTACGATTGGTGGACATAAAGGCGTCAATAAAACCTACAATAGGATTAGACACAAATATAATTGGGAAAATCTTAAGCAGGAAGTACAACAATTCATTCAAAAATGCAAGCAACATCAATTAAAAAAATTAGTTAGAGTCAAAACCAAGCAAAAGTTAATTATTACTGATTATCCAGCAATACCGTTTGCTAAAGTAGCTCTTGATATAGTCGGACCATTGCCTAAAACTAAAATGGGTAATGAATACATACTTAGCATGCAAGATCAATTTTCGAAATTCATAATTTTTGTTCCCGTTCCCGACCAGACAGCCATCTCAGTAGCTGATGCATTTATTAAAAGGTTAATTTGTATTTTCGGAGCTCCTCAAGCTATATTAACGGATCAAGGGACAAATTTTCGAAGTAAATTAATGACGCGCGTAGCCAAGGGATTCAAAATCAAGCAAATAAAAACTACCGCATTTCACCCGCAGTCGAACGGCTCTCGCGAGCGAGCACACGCGCCGTTAAGTGAATTTCTCAAGATGTTTATTTCTAAAGAAGCCGAATGGGACGAATGGGTCGAATTAGCAATGCTTAACCATAATTCCGGGCGAAATGAATCGACCATTTTGACACCTTACGAGCTCGTGTTTGGGCGTCTAGCACGACTACCGTCAAGCGATCCTCCCGCCGCCGACGACCTTTTACTTGCGTGCGCCGACTACATGCAAGATCTTATCTCACGCCTGAGCGCCTTACGTGAAATAGCTGCCGAAAGAATCTCCCTAGCTAAGGAGAGAGCGAAACGATATTACGATTTAAACGCTAATCACGTAGAAATCAAAGTAGGTGATTACGTTTGGTTGCAAAAGGGATTCAAGCCGCATAAATTCGATGATCCGTATACTGGTCCTTATTTAGTGTTATATATTTGGGAAAATGAAAATGTAAAAATACAGTTGAAAGAGAATAAAACAAAGGTAGTGCATATGAACCGCCTACGTTTTTCACATATTCAACCAAAATAATATGACCAAATAACAATATACAATTCACTGATTTTAGATAAAATCTACACGCGACCTTCAAAAACAAGCTGTTTATCTTAAAATTTATTTAACTAATTATAATATGTAAACATTTGTTTCAGATACTAGACCAACAGTAATGGCAAAATACGAGGTTCTTTTTACCATACAATTTTAAAATAAAGGAAAATGGTTAATAATTAAAGCATCATAAACTCAAAGTGAAAGAGACTGACTGAAAATTTTATTCAGCATTTTTACAAATGGATAAAAGAATCTCGAAAACAAATAAATAATATTTAATCTGATCTAACTCTATTCAGTAGACAATCTTATGCGTGATCATATAAGAATACAAAATGAGGAAATACAAACGAAATAACTTATTTAAGCAAAATAGGTAGTGTTATGAATACAAAAAAAAAAAAAAAAAAAAACAACTAATAGATATATGATCATCAAAATCAATTTATTTTTGCGTATGTAGAAATAAATAGAAAATTAATAAATTTGTAAATGTTAATTTCACTTTATAACTTCAAATCAACATATTTTATAACGTGTTTATGACTTAAGTCATTTGGTTAATGATATGACCAATTAAAAAAAAATAAATAAAAATAAATTCATATGTTATGTATTATAATGTTTAGAATAACCGTCTCATAGCAACATAACAAATGAGTCAGTTTTGCAGATATATATCAGTCAATATAAAGTAGTATAACAGTCGAAAGTGTCAGTTGTATTAAAATACTACTAGCATTTTGCAATGCAAAATATCTAGTCAGTAATTGAAAACCAAAACAAATGTAAAGATATACTCTAAGTAAACGTAATCGATTATTGTGATTGAGAATCACTACTACCGTGCAAACGATTGAAAGAAATACTGCGGATTAAATATATTAGTATATCGATTTATATTCGCAAAAATTTTGTATGTAAAGTACGAACAAAGCTATAGAATACGTACAGTCCTTATAGCATTCTATTATATCATAGTATATTATAGTAGAATTATAGCTATCAATCAATAAATAGACTAGCACCATAAATGTAATCGGTGCAATGAAAGCCTTTTTCGTACTGATAATAAATGTAAATCTTAAACGTTGAAGATTTTTAAGTAATTTTTTCAACACATCGAGTAATGCCAATTTTGACAATTTCCATACACATACAAAAGGGTTCATTTTACGACAAATGACCGTATCCACAGAAGCAAAAAATAACTATAATATCTCGTTAAATAATAAATAAGTTATAATAATCTTAGTTATAAAATGTTGTATCTCAAGGAACTTTGAGAAAGTATTATAACACCTCGAATGCGTAATAAAATATGTAATGTACGAATGAAGTTGTAATAAGGTATTCCAGCAATATCGCTATTGTTAATTTTTTAACAATTTCATTAGTTATTCAAAAATACAAATATGTATTAATATTTAAATAAGAGTGATGAAAGATAGTAAACAAATTGAAATCATGTAATTGATTATATAGAAACAAATCTTCGTTAATTTAACCATGGGTAACCGAGTGATATTCCCTTATTAATCATACCGAACTATAAACAACCTTGTAAAAATGCGAACAAGTAAATTAAATGAAATATATGACATATGCATGTAAACAATTTAAACAACTTACACTATACACATAAAGGTTAACAGAATTAAGTGATAAGTATGTAAGCAAGGCTACTTTTTCGTATTTATTAATTTAAGGGAACGCAATTCCCGTGTAACGGATTGTGTCATTTGAAAAAAAAATCATTGTAGAACTAGATATAATGCGAGGTACAGCAACACAACAGAGGTACTACCGAGACGCCACGAGAGACCGACTAAGGAAGAAGATTTACTCCTACTACAAGCACTGTTCACAGAGGCTATCCATTGAACCGATCTTTAAGGGGTGCACAAGACGAACTCAACTAACTGTAAATACAAAAGTAAACCACGAACATCAAAAGTCCTAATTCCGAAGAAAGAAGAGAAGGTACCGCAGAGACACAAGGCCGACTAAAAAACTTCCTATCAAGAAAAGACGAGGCGAATATCAAAAGAACAACGCAACAAGAAGGCAATGAAATTCACAAAAATTAATACAAAAAACTTTATGTACTTCGATTAGAAAAATTTTAATAAATTATAATCTGTCAATATGTAATGTACTAAAGGAGCCAATTCAAACGTAAACGTAAACTTTGACTAATCACTCCCTCAGTACAAATGGTTTATTAATGTATCTATATTTAAATTAAGCACAATGTTACGTAGCAAACTGGGTCTACTTGAAGAAAAATTGTAATAACTATCATCCTAAATTTAATAGCCGCATGTTTAACCTATAATCCAACATATCCTTCGAACTACTCCTAATCTTTTCCTTGAAATAAAAATTCCTCACAGAAGAACCCTAACTTCATATCTACTACATATGACCAGTCTGCATGTTACTGGAGTTCATAAGAAAATGTATGAAAAATCTTCGTAACCGCGAACATCCAATTGTAAAGGCAAAAAAGAAAGAGAATGCCATATCTATATACATATGTAGCAATTTTATGATATAATGTCAATCAAATGTTATATATATATCATAATGAGACAAAAATTGCATCAAGAAAGCTGTATTCGCAGCAGATATTTGCAACGCCAAGACTCAAGCAGGCTAAAAAGGTATCTCAACAGCCGGCACGCACTGACCACTCAACGGCAGAACCGCTCGAGTTAAGAAAAACCTCGAAATCTGCACTCGCAGGAGCGAGTAGGCTGTGATTTGAAGGATTTGTGATTTTAAGCTTCCAGGAGAAATTCATGTTAGATTTCTGGATTCTTTCATTATATGAATTTACGTTTAAAGGCTGTCATGCCCTAGGTGGCATCGACAGCTGTGTTAAATTATTATTGTTCAATTTTGATGAAATTTTGTTAGGTTTAAATCTTGAATTTTTTATTATTGATAATTATTACCTTGATATTCATTTAATTGTTCATTTTTATTATTGTATATTTATAGAGGTTTAAATGAAGAAATTTTATGGGAAAAAGCCTAATCGGCATAAAAAACCTGATATATTACATTGAAAACACAGAACTATTTTAATGAAACAATGCATTGGAAAATTTGTAATGAGTAATGCCGCACACAGAACAAGTTGTAACATATAAAACACGAGATGATTGTCGAACCCACACCACATTCACATTCACACAGTTTGTTAATAAAAAATGTTGTTGCCAAGATGGCGTTAATGCCAAGAAGGCGTTATGCCAAGAAGGCAGTCGACCGTTGGATCGACTAATCGTTGTGCGCAATACGTTGGTTTGCGTCTTAGTTGTTACTAGTTAAAGTCACGTTATGACGGAGAATCGTTAATTCTCGTTGATGAGTTAGTAGGTTGATAGTAGGATAAGCGAACGCATAAACTTGCGGAAATATCACGGAAGAGATCCGCATGCTGTCAGTCGTCGTTGACTACTACTTTCTTCTGGCGCGAGTTCGCACGCGCCGCAGGAGAGAGTCGCCGTGGCCAGCGACACCACTCTCCGACGCACTCATGCGAACTCAGCCAGAAGCTCACTCACACAACGCACATGCAAGCAATACATGTGTTACGACGGAACAGTATACCTTACCTAAATCTTTCATGAAAGATTCTAGTAAGGTTTAAACGGGATATTTATTGGAAGGATACGGGAAGCTTTTTGAAAGATTGTCAAAAATATAACTTTTTAATATCTCAAGAAAGCTTACCGTAATCTTTCCATTAAGCCTCCAGGATAAATTCATGTTAGACTTCGGAATCGTTTCATTATACCTTACCTAAGTATTTCATGAAAGATTGCAGTAAGGTTTAAAAGGAATATTTATTGGAAGGATATTGGAAGCTTTTTGGAAGATTACACGTAATATTTCACAATCGATAATTTGAATATTGCGCGTTATCTTATGTAAATATTGCAGGAAGCTTTCGTGGAATATTTTTATGTAATATTACTGAAACCTATATATTAGTTACGTAAAGCTTAAGGAAAGCTTTTACTGGAATCTTTCTTGAATCTTTCGCTGGGAATCTTTCATGCTATGTGGGTAAGTCTAATTATAAAATCCATGAAAATTAAATATGATTTATTACGTACTTTTAGGACAAATACTTAAGACAAATGTATATAAACATAGCTTATCTTATGCCCAACAAGCACTATGATCACTCAAAATTTGAATACACTTAATATATAAGAAGTTGTAAGAGCATTGTAAATGCAAGAAAATCATATATATCTTATATATCATGTAGAAATATCAATTAAAATAATAATAACTATAATAAAAAGAAATCCCTGCCAATTAGTTGGCACTTAGTTTCCTCAAACTAAATTAATTGTTACAATATATAATTTTTTGTTGTAATAAATTAATTTTAAATTGCTATATCTCTTTCTAATTAAGACCTCAAAAATGTATGCTGATTTATCATTGATTGTTTAATTCCTAACAGTTAATTTAACTAGTTGTAGCCATAATCTTATTTTCTTTACATTTATATTTTTAATTTACATCTATATTTAAATTAAATCTGTTTTAAGCATGCAGTTTTCGATACCAATATTTTTTAAATTAATAATTTTAATTTTATACATTTCACCTTGAAATTGAATTCAACTACATCTAAAATCACATAATTAGATCGTTCATACGTATTATTTTTACCCAGATTTATAAGAAATAAAAGATAAAAAATACTGATATATATATATATATATATCATTTCATTAATATTCAAATACCTTTTCAATCAATATTTAAAAACATTAATGGAAAAATTATAAAAAGAAACCGAAATATCACCGTTTAAACAAAAAAAGACGTTTTTATATATAACAAAAGATCAAAAATAACTTTTAGAAATTTCACATTGGAGAATATAAGTAATTTTATACTCTTTCAAATGCGTGTAATTAAATCGGTCATACGTATCATTTTTACACAGATTTCTAAAAAAATAAAACATAAAATAAATGGCAAGTATTAGTACTAGGTACGATACGAATCTTTCAGTGGTACATAACCTTCTCAAAATTTCACGTACATTAATTTTTAATGCTATTTTCTATTTTGTTTTGTGGGCAAATTTCGAGTTTTTAATTAAATAGTGCAAAACTCAGGTGATTTTTCAATAAGGATTAGCTGGTCATACAAGATATAAGTACATTAACTACGTTATAAACAATGAGGTACTCGAGAAAGAGCAGCTTTGTATGTAGCAGTAAGTATTGGGATCGCGGTGTCTTATCTTTTAAGAAAAAATTAAAAAATTGAAGCAGTAAATCCTCGTTAATACAAACTCGAAGGGACCGAGATATTGGTTCGTATTATTATCCGAATTTAGTAGGTCGAAAATAGCTACAAATTTTTTTTAAATATAGCCTAGAAGTATGTAATATAATACATTTTTCATATCTTCTTTGTCTACTAATCTTAGTCTGCATTACCTTTTACACACTTGACAATATTCGAGTAGAACTAATTGCGAAAAATTTTACGTATACAATATAAAACAAACTACTTTTTCTAAAATAAAAATAGTACCTTTTGTACTAAGGGTGGAAAGTAGAACATGACATATAAGTTCTGCGACCGAGATACTAACATTTTTTTCGTTAATAGTGGGAATCAAATACACATTTCACATAAATTTTTTGTGCGTATGGTAGTACATATGCGCACACTGAGAATACGGTTGAAAATCTTGCATTTGCACTAGCTGTGATCACCATTCACGCCAGGGCTGTCGTAGTCGCGGGCTTCGATGCAAGCTTCCGATCGCACTAGTCAGCATACACGATTTCCCGTTTTATGCAAAATATGAGAAAAAGTGCTACTGTATGCCCGCTAAATACAAACAAATTACGTACTTTGCGCCTACTTTTACAAAAACATAATTTTTTGCCGATTTTCCTTATAATATAATTACGAGTAATACGATTCTAAAATGGAAAGTTCAGTCTGATTTAAATGCATTTTTTTAATTTTAAATTTGTTGCCCCTTATTCCCACAAAATAAAGAATTCGAATTCGTGATGCGTTGGATAAAGCATAAAGACTAAAGCAACCCCTTTAATTCATTATATATTAGTTCAGACCCATTTTCTAATAAGAATTGATGTAAGTAGTTAAAAAGATAATAAAATTATTTGCCAAAAACTGTAATAATTCTATAAAAATGATATTATATTTATTTTTAAATACTACTTTATTCAGCTCTTAAAAAAGTTGTGAAATTTCCCTAAAACTCACGTTTTACAAACGTACAATCTAGGCAAGTGTGAGTTCTTCTTCATTAATTCATAAATGACATCTACAAAAGTATAAGAAAATGAAATTTAGTAATAATATAATATATGTATAAAATATTATATGTCATATTTTTATTTATTTTACATAAGCTGTCGAAGTGGTAAATAAATCAATACAAAATTATGCTAAAGAAAATTGTGAAATCAACTAACAAATAGTCAAGTAAAGAAATTAATTATTGCATTCTCAGAAAAGTATACATGATCATCTCAAATGTGTAATTATTTTTAACATTTTATAAGTATCCAGACATTTGTACTATGTATTTCATATTGCAGTGTGAAATATTGTAACGTCCGCTTTACCATAATTTTGTGTTTATCTTAAAATTTTGAACAATGTCATCAATTATAGAAAATAATTATAAACATACAGGCCCGTCGATCGATAGTAGATTGGTGGACTATCATAAGCTTACATGTTACTAAATTTTTATCTAAAAAATGTGTACAGTAAAACTAAGAAAATGTTTATGTCACTTTATCGGAATAAGATACTAATCATCAATTCATATGCCAACCAGTTTCATTTGTATATATATATAACAAATACTGTGCTTACTTTATGATGGTAAAATAAAATTATCGTAAAGCGGATATAACAATATTTCACACTGCAATATGAAATACATAGTATAAGTGCCTGAATAATTATAAAATATTAAAAATAATTACACATTTGAGATGATCATCTAGACTTTTCTGAGAATGCAATAATTAATTTCTTTACTTGACCATTTATTAGTTGATTTCACAATTTTTTTTATAATAATTTTGTATTAATTATTTAATACTTCGGCAGCTTATGAAAAATAAATAAATATATGATAAATAATATTTTACACATATATTTTATTATTGCTAAATTACTTTTTTTTAATCTTTTGTAAATGTGATATATGAATTAATATGGAAGAAGAACTCATACTTGTCTATATTATATGTTTGTAATACATTATTTCATTAATCTTCAAATATCTTTTCAATCAATATTTCAAAATATCAATGGAAAAGTTATAGAGAAACCAGAAATATCACTGTTTATAAATAATTTTATACTCTTTCCAATGCAAAATGAAGCAATCATAGAACCCCCTTGGCTCAGTGGGTAAGAGACATGCCTACCAATACAAGACGCTCAAGCAGTCGAGGGTTTGATTCCCGGTGAAAATTCTCGAGAATTTTTTCTTCGAGTTTTTCGTCGGGAAATGATCTCCGACTACGCATTTTGATGTGGTGTAGGTCGTATGTGCTAATAGTAAGCAGGTCATGGGTTTCGCTCGACCGACATCGCACAACACAACAAACAAGTCTATAAAATACAAATGTAAAATATAAAATCACATATGCATTGCGACATATCGGAGGCTCAAAAAATTAAGGGCACATGACCTTTGTATACAAAGAATGAAAGAATTTAATAATAATATTATTTCTAAAATACAAAAATACTTTACCTTATCGATTTCAGAATATTTTAAATATTGTAAAATAAAGATATCATTGTAAAACAAAAACGGATTGATGAATCTCAAAATTTCTTCTGAATTCAGAATCTTCATCAAAAGATGAAATAATGAAACCTGGTTTCTAAAAAATTACCGCGTTGTTCTCAAAATAAAAACATTAAATATTTTTTTTAAAAAACATTACCTAAATAACACTGAATGCAAATGTCGTTATAATCTATGCTTCTAACAGTCTCAAGAGATAGTAAAAAGTTACCTTTTCGAAAATTTTCAAAAGCAATAATGACGTTTTACTCAAGTTATCCTTCGTCAAAAACAACGATTTATTTTACAAAATTATAACTTTTTTTGAAAACGGAAAAGCATAAAGGCTTGAAAGTTTTACAAAATATTCTTATCCATATTCGTCATCACCTTAAATTCTTTCATAAATTTTTCATGTTATATTTCCCAGATATCACCGTTAAAACGAAACACGACGTTCCGTGTATAACAGGAAAAAAAAAGTAGCCTATTTAAAATTTCGGGTCGGAAAACATAGGTAATTTTATACTCTTTCAAATACATAGAAAATGAATCGATTATATTATTTCAAATATACCAAAATACCCGAGAAACTAAACCGCAAAAATCGAAGAGCCGCTAAAAAATAAAAAAAGATAAAAAAACACGAAATATTTTTTACAGATCTCTTCCTTTAAAAAAACAAAATCATTGAGCCTTGAAACATTAATTTTTAGCGTGAATGTTCAGAGTAATCTTCATCTACATCCGTCTACACACACACGAACACACACACGCACACACACACGGACACACACACAAACACACACACTCGCATACACACAAACCCAGATACACACACACACACATATACGCACACATACACACACTCACTCACAGATGCATACACACATATACGCACACACACATCCATGCAGACTTTTTCTAAAAATAGTGTATTTTGACTTCTTATGTCTCAAAACATGTTTCTACATGTTTTTTGCACAACTTTTTTTTAACCATTTCAAAGCTTCCTCTATGAGGAAGCAATATAAAAATTTATAAAAAAAATGAAATAATGGTTTTATATCGAACAAAGGATAATTGTAACTTACGTATCAAAATAACTGTATGTTTTTAAACAACTGTATCTTATGTATCAAAACAACTGTATCTTATGTATCGAATAACTATATCAAACTGATAATTACAATTTATGTATCAAAATTTATGTACTTCCGTTCTATGTAGTGTAAAAGTGGTACCATATTTTTAGGATAAACACACAAAATTATTGTAAATAAATAATGATATCCGTCTTAAATAGATAACCATTTATTTCTTCTTTCAAAAATGAATAACGATATTTATCAAAACAACATTATGCACCGACTACTATACACTACTCATTGCACATTACATATTATACGAATGATGAGTTTCACTTCCGCACTCTTTTAAGGGCTCCGCAGGTGTAATGAACCGATAAAAATCGTTTATTATGATTTTAAAATATAAAAATACAGAATGAAGCTGCAGAAAAATAGAAGCAAGAAGAGAGAATAAGAGAAAGAAGCGTAAGCAGCAACAGAGCACGCGATCTGCAAAAGGCACAGATCACGGGAGCGAGCAGTGGACAAATTTTCAGGAATCGGAAGTATATATATAATGAGGACACGGCACATCGACTAGAGCAGAGAAGTATCAAAATAAAAACTCGTGAGCAGAGAAGGCCGATAGCAAAATGGTGTAGTAGCATATATATATATATATATATATATATATATATATATATATATATATATATATATATATATATATATATATATATATATATATATATATATATATATATATATATATATAATTATAAATCTATAGTTAAGTCTCTTTTGGATCATGCGAGAGAAAGACAAGACCAGCGAAAGAATCAGTATATTAGAACCCCGGAAAAGCAAAGGGTTCAGCTCAGTTTTTATCAAAACCTGTAGTAGGACGTTACTCTACTCGATGCCACACTACTCAATGCTCATTTGAGGAGAGCTCCGCCGCCTCTACACTCATTTTTAGTCTACACTTACTACTCTATACGTGCTTCTGTGCACTAGTCATCGCTCTTGACAGCGACAGGGCCGAGACACAGCTGGGACATCCCCTGCTAGGAGAAGCTAATCATTAGACCTGAACCACCGCAATAGGGGAAAAACACCAGAAGATCTTCGCTTATCGTTTTTATTTATTTTTATCAATCCTTTTCGATTCCAAACCCGGAAGGTAGTGACAGCGTCAGCGTGAGTCAATGTAAAACTTTTATTAATAAATTATTATTAGTAAATAAATAAATTATGGTAAGTCTGCACATAACAGTAGTTAGTAAAGAAAATTTTATACTAACTGTCACGGACGAGCTTAGAGCTCCTCGCGGCAGCTCCTCATCGCAGAGCGGATGCGCGCGAGACGCTCAGTCAGCTCTGCTCGTCGCTGCTCCAGCGTTCCCTCACGCAAAAGTGCAGGGCTTGCACCTTTTGCGCGTGGGACCGTTCGCAACGGTCGCGATGCGACTGCAGCTCTGGGACATTATCGATCAGCATCAAGGCTGTGTCGATGCAGCAACCCAGAGCTTAAAGCTCAATGGCTTATTCGTACCCTTCCAATCGGACGAAAAAGTGACAGTGCCGCCGAGAGTAAAAATGGTGATTAGTGCTCGTGTCAGGGATAACAACGTGGAAGTAGGATGGGTCCCGCTAATGGATCTACACCCAGATCTGCTTTTTGGAAATTTCGTTGCCGAAAATATTGACGGCCGGATTTATGCAGAATGCATAAATTTAAGCGAAAACGAAATAACGACTGCCAGCCCAGTAGTTGACCTACAGCTTTGTGAAACAATTGCAGAGAACCTGCTATACCAAGCCGATGGGGACGGCTCAGCTGAGAAGGCTACAGAATTTTCGGCATGTATAAGACGCTTGTACAACGCAAATAAGCCAGCAGAAAAATACAAAGAGGTGCGCAATTTAAACGAAAAATTGCAAGCAGACATACAAGCCAGAGAAGATAGGGTAAACAAAATTATGGAGCTGGCAGACTTAGAGGGCTGCAATGAGGAGGAAATAGGTTATATAAGTGAGATAGTGCAGGAGTACGCGGGAGTTTTCGGACTCGAAGGCGAGCCACTACCCGCGACACACTTAATCAAACATAAAATCGTCTTGAAGTCGAACAAGCCGATACGTAACCATAGATTCAGATTTCCTCCAGCCCTAAAGGAACACATGATAAGGGAGCTCGACAAGCTACGGGCTCAGAAAATAGTGATTCCTTCCAACTCAAATTACTCATCTTCGCTCTGGATAGTATCAAAAAAACCAGACGCCCAAGGAAACAAGAAATTTAGGCTGGTTACGGATTTTAGGGCGCTGAATGACGAAACAGAGGGAAGTTGCCACCCTCTACCCTTTACAAGCGATATTTTAGAGCATTTGGCTTCGGCAAACTATATCACGGTAATGGATCTCAACGAAGGATACCACCAGATTGAAATGCATCCTGATTCAGCACACCTAACCGCTTTCTATGCACCCGACGGCAAGCATGGAAACCAGCTACTCCAGTACGAGAGGATGGCCATGGGGTTGAAGGAGGCAACCATAACCTTTGCGAAGACAATGTCACTAGCCATGGCCGGCCTTCAGGGTGAGGAAGTCGAGATCTACCTCGACGACTTCATGATGTTCAATGAAACCCTCGACCAGCACAAAATTCGCCTACGCAGAGTACTCAAAAGACTGTTAGAAGCAAATCTAACGGTAGAGCCAAAAAAGTGCCAGTTTTTTAAGAAAGGGGCACTAGTCCTGGGACACATCGTGGGAGGAGGCGACATCAAAACCGATCCTGCGAAGATAAAAGCAATGCTGGAGTATCCTTCACCAACGGATGAGACGAAGGTCAAACAGGTCGTCGGTCTGTTCAGCTACTATAGGCGTTTCATAAAAAATTTCGCCAAAATTGCACGCCCACTATTCAGATTACTGCAGAAGGGCGTCGAGTTTACATGGGATCCAGAAGAGCAAGAGGCCTTTGACACTCTCAAGAACATGTTATGCTCCGAGCCAATTTTAAAGGCCCCAGACATGTCACAGCTATTCATCGTATCCACAGATAGTAGTGATTGGGCCCTCGGCGCCATTTTGTCCCAGGGCGTGCTGGGCCGTGACGAACCTTGCGCATACGCGTCGCGCTGCCTCAAGGGCCGCGAACTCAGATACCCGACATACGACAAGGAACTGTTAGCAGTGGTTTACGCAAAGGAGCAGTTCCGATATTAGTTCCGATAACGAACCGCTTAAACATTTCCACACGTTCAAGCAGCCCGACTTGCGCTTCAACCGCCTAAAAGCGGCCCTGCTAGGGTACGACTTTGAAATAATCTACCGACCCGGGAAGAAAAACGGTAATGCGGACGCTCTATCACGAAGTCCGGTCATCAGCGAGGGCGAAATCAACCCTGAATTGCCTCGGATAAAACTCTACGAGCTTGCCGACAAGCAAAACGAGCTGGACCCGTGTCATAAGAAAACAAGGCATTGACGGAGATAAAAATACCAAACGCCGCGCGTCCGGTTCAAACGAAACTGAAAGCGATGAACCGATCGGAAAAACCAAAAGGGTCCGGCGTTAATCTATAACGCCGGAGAAATTTTGGCCATTAGAAACGTTGATGGCGATTTTTACCTATGCCGGGTTTCACACGACGTCTTTCACGGAGACGAGATACTAGAGATACGGTGGTTTACGGAATCGGATCGCAGGAATATATTCACCATAAGCCATGCCGATCGAGTACATTTTGCATGCGTCCTTACCAGCACAACGTTAAAAAAATCTGGCAGTTATAGATAAAATTTTAACTGAATCAATCCAGATTAGTAAAGGCAAATCAATGGCGCCAATAGCCGCAGACGATAAAAACCAACCAGATTCTGACGCGTCGATGAAATCGTTCAGCTCCGAATCATCGTTATCCCCGGAGTGGGTTCCGCCAGCCTCCAAAGCAACATAGAAAAAACACCCATAGAAAGCGCAGCTACAAGCTATGCAACACGCAAACAACAAGCGAGCCAAGATCGTATGCTCCCAAAATTATTCGACCCAGGCGAGCTACGTAACGAACTGGACGAGGAGCCGAGCAGGGGAGAGGGTAAGTAATCGGAAGAAATCGATTTAGGGATCGAGCCACTGCAAACTTACAATTTTCCCCAAAAGAAAGCCGGAGCGGACGGAAGGTGCGAGGGCGCAAAGGCACCTGTGATAGTGGCTTCCAGCCCAAGCGAAATCCCTGAGTCGCCAAAAACCGTAGTAGAAGGACCATATCCGCCGCATGCACCCTTAAGCCCAATCGACCAGGCAAAGAAAATCCCAATCCCGACAGACCTTCCGGCATTACCAAAAACCCATTTAGAAACCAACCACAGCACCCTGGATCCAACAACAAACCACTCCACAGGTTCTCCCGTGGGAGCAAAATGGCCGTGGCCAGACGGAAAATTCCGAGCAAAATTAGTCGTGGACATAGAGGAGAAAAACATAAACGGGAAAAATGGGGTTCAGGTAAACGTAATCGAAAGAAAGTCGAATATCGCCTCAGGTGAGGGGCCGACAAATCCTACCGCCGCCGCACCAACCGAAAACCAAGAAAAGCTCGTCACCGAAAAAAGCAGAGCAAATTCAGGTCGAAAAACTACCCCGGCCATATTAACATCAAACAGGGTATCGATTGTACATCCGACAGAAACGCCAGTACGAACCGAGATCGAGGGCGAAGGCCCTTACGAAGATTTTGAGGGTATCTTACGGAAGCATGACCGCAGACCGGATCCATCCGACGTGAACTCTTCAGCCAGCTCAGCTAATGTACTTACACATACATACATCCGTAAGAAGAGCTGCGCTGAGCCCCTGGCAAGACTGCATCGATCCGATGATATCCCGGCGTGGCCTCCTGGGAACTGTTTATTTTTCTCATTAATAAAATCGCTCGACCTCGACATATCGGCACAGGAACTGAGGAAGCAGTTACTCGCCTCAGATGCGCTAAAATCGTGCGGCGAATCAAATGAAACTAAGGCGATACTGAAGTCCCAAACCGAATATGGGACAGTAGACTGTGCTTATTCATACGAGAATTCAAAGTAAACATATGCATTCATTACGACCTACCAGATGGTAATAGAAGCTATTGCAACCTAATAGCAAACCATTCAAACCATTACGTGCATCTACACTTGATAGATCGGCATTTTACCCCATACGTACGGGTAAATGCGCGGCGAAATTCAAGAAAATTGTAAAGGCATCCGTACGAGTCGCCGACGCCGAGCGATGAAGAGGAGTCGTGCCCTAGATCACCAATCTTAGGTAGAAAGAAGCGCGCCAGTCGAAAAATAAATAACCCGAGGGAACGGCTCAGCCACGACGGGAACGGCCAATCCGGAGAACGCGAAAATGCTCCAAACGATGGTGCCGAAACTGGACCAGAGCCCGAGAACCCCGACAATTCTGCTCCGAAGAACGCGTCCAACAACGATTACTGGAGCGGCGACGTCGCACCGGACGGAGGAAGCTTACCAGCTAGCGGAAACTCAGGCGGCGCTAACCGGTCACAAGACCGGGAATGCCCTTCAAACCCTGCGACACCAGTGCAAGCTAGTACCAATAGCAACGAAACAGCCGACGGCGGTAATGCAGCAACCCAAGCTGCATTAAAAAACGACAACTGAAGCGATATGTGGTCGCAAATGCGCGGCCGCCCCGAGAAAAACTGCCATGGGCCATACTGGAAGGCCAAGAGCCACCGCCTTTCGTACATCTGCAATCACTAAATGAGCATCCGTTTAGGTACAGGGAAAATCTGGTTTATCTGATCTCGGCCGACAAATTCTTGACAACCGAGGTACAGGAAGCCCTTACCGAGCGGGGTTATCTAAATCCCGATGAACTAACCAGTAGAGAGTTCAAAATAGGGGAAATAAATGTAACGGAAGCTAGGGGGATACAATTAATCGGGGTGTACGTGAAAGTGCACATAGATGCGAGGCCAATGCGCGCCGACGTAAAGAAATGTTTACGCACGCTGAAAAACGTCATGGCAGCTAAACATCTAAAGAGTTTCGCAATAATCCGCGATCTAGCCATCCTCACGCTAGCCGAGTGGGAAAATTTCATCGACCAGTTCGACAATATGTTCATGGGCAAAAGCGTAGTTGCGGTATTGTACAAAAACAACCTACCAGTACCTCCAGTACTGGAAAGATTCAAATTGATTACGGAATACCATGAGGCAGCAATAGGGGGACACCGCGGGATGAATAAAACCTACAACAAAATAGCAAATGATTTTTATTGGCGCAATATGAGACCCGACGTAAAACAATTCGTCGCGCGCTGCGCCACGTGCCAAAGCAACAAACTAGTGCGCGTGAAAACTCGATTGCCGCTATTAATCAGCAATACACCGTCGATATCTTTCGCGCAAATCTCCTTAGATTTTTATGGTCCTTTAGAAGCTTCTAAGCGCGGCAAGAAATACATTTTATCGGTTCAGGAAATGTTAACAAAATACATAACCCTGACGCCGACCAAACACGCAAATGCGGAAGAGGTGGCACGAGTGCTAACCGAGAAAATTATATGCGTGTTCGGACCCCCAGCGGCGATAGTTACGGACCAAGGCACGCACTTTCAGAACCGCCTGTTGGAAGAATTCGCAAATATTTTCGGAATTACTAAATTCAACACTACCGCTTATCACCCCCCAATCAAATGGTTCTATCGAAAGGATGCACCATACCCTCACGGAATATCTAAGAAAATACGTAACCGATATCGAACGATGGGACGAGTGGACCGCGATTTGCCAGCATGCATACAATTGCACTGAGCACGAGAGTACCGGGTACACCCCGCATGAGCTGATGTTCGGGACAAAAGCTAGGACCCCGTCCAGCTTTCCCAGGGGTGAGGACGGCCTATCATATAACGCGTACGTAGAAGACGCGACGGCGAACCTCACTACCCCCAGGAAACAGCAGCCATGAACCTCGTGCAGTCGAAATACCGCTCTAAATACTACTACGACCGGAAATTAAACACCAAGCATTTCCGCGAGGGAGAGACGGTATACGTGTTAAAAGAACCAAAAAAAGGAAAATTTGCTAAAGAATACCTCGGTCCGTTCGAAATAATCAGAATTAATCGCGAGACGAACAACGTCACGGTACGAAACAATGAAATCACAAAAACCGTGCATATCAATAAAATCGAGAGACCAAGCGAACTGGCTATGCAGGCTGAAAAATCCGAGTAATTGCCAGGCTCAGTCGTTTTTTTTTTGTTGTTTTTTTTACGCGGCTCCGGACGCGCCGCGTAAAAATAAGACAAAAAGCCAAAACTAACAAACAACCAGCCCATCTGCTATCGTGCTCAAGCTGCGGCGTCGACCTAAACCGCGCCTATAACAGCGAGTTTAATACTCACTCATTTGCAGGCTGGGCATCGAAATCGCACAGCCGAGCCACGGAAGCTTCCACGAGGGAAGCCCCGAGCAGATCATCCATCACCTTGGAAAAGACGTGGGACTAATCGTAGAAAAAATAGCACCGCTCGCGACGTTCAGTACAGACTGGAAAATTATTCAAAAAACGGATTTGAAACCGTATTTTAGGACAAGCGAGACATTACTACAACAAGCCGCGATAGTTTTGAACGCATGCGGTCCTCGCTGTGAAGCAGCTGAGCTAGAAAAACAAGTGAAAGAAGCAGTTCGCCAGGCGGAACGCGTGCTAGACCTAGTGCAGGTATATAGCGTCGACGATGAGCCGTATCGCGTGCGCCGCTCGCTTCTGCCATTCATAGGTAAAATAAGTAAATTTTTATTCGGCACGCTCGATGAGGAGAGTGAGGCCGAAATCCAGGCAGCCATGGTAGCACTAGCTAATGACACTCGGCTAACTGCAGCCCTACTCGCGAACCAGACCGAATTAGTAGAGCGCAAGCTTTCTAACCTTAAGAATAAAATGTCAGGGCTCGCGGCAGCTACCCGGTTATTAGCAAACCAATCAGCGTTGAGCGAAAACGCGCACATATTGCACAGAACCATAGAACTTTTGAGAGACAACCTTATACAATTCAATTTAGATACCGAAGTGCTAACGGACGCCATTTTATTCGCGGCAAAAGGACTAATCCACCCGCGTATAATGCCACCCGAGACAATAAGCAGGGCCGCGAAAATGGTGCAAAATTCCGTAAGCAATGCGCGATTCCCAATGCCCTCCGGAAGCTTCTCAGCGATCCCGGTAATGAAAATTTCAAAACTATTGGTCTTGTTGACTCAAGGCCACCTAGTTTACCAACTGTCCATACCGCTGTTGGATATCCAGAGATATAACCTATTTAGAGCATCACCGCTGCCCTCAGTGCAAATCGGTGGGAATGCTTCTAATAAAGCGGTATACATCTGGCCAGAGCATCACTACTTCGCGATTAGAGAATCAAATCGCACCTACATGCCGATACCGAGCGAGAGAATACCGAAGCTCAGGAAAATCGAAAAATTGCTATTAGCAATTAACCCAGAACCCGTACGCGAGATTCGCGAGAATGTAGCGTGCGAAATAAAAATAGTGTCGGGCCGCGAGATAAGATCACTCGAACAATGCGACATAAAGCTGAAAAAGCTACGCGACACGTTCTGGCTAAGACTCCACAAAACAAATTCGTGGGTATTTTCCACCCCCATACGCAAAAATATTTTCATACAGTGCCTAGGATCCGAGCAGATTACTTCGGAGATAGTAGGCACTGGGTTACTTGAGCTACGGCCGAGTTGCTCGGCGCATACCGCAAAAGCCCATTTGGCGGCTTCGCGAGCGATCATTGCCCGCGTTGAAAAATCGGTATTCTGGTCGGTAAAAATCAACGCGTCAGCGATATTCGATGGAATAAATAAATCACTCGCGAGTACCGCCAACCTACAAGAGATAATAAGTACCGAGACAGACGAACGCGTGGAAAGCTTACACGGCGTCAAAATCGAGACCCTCCAAAACGGTGCGGGACTACGGGATATGGCGAACAAAGCACGCGAAGTAGCCCGCCGCAAAACATCCGAATTCGAAATAAAAAATCTAAATTCTACGACGTCGACATTCGGCTATACCTTTGGAAGCTTGCTAATAGTATCATTGATCATCACAGTGGGATTATGGATACTGCACCGCCGCCGCGCAAGATGGCAAATCGAAAAACGGTTTGAAGAAGAGGAAATGCATGCTAGGATTAGACGCGCGGCGAGAAAATTGGAACGGAAAAGTAAAGCGACAACGTCCGTCTAACGGGTCGCACAAAGCGCGAACGTGTTATCGCTAACATGTAATAAAAAAAAATACGTTAATCAGGAAAATTTAAGATTTTTTTTTAAAAGATTTAAAAAAAAAACAAACAAAAAATTGAAAAATTTGAAAAATTTGAAAAATTTGAAAATTTTGAAAAGTTTGAAAATTTGAAAATTTGGAAAATTTGGAAATTTTGAAAAGTTTGCAAATTTCAAAAATTTTTGGGAATTTGGAAATTTTGAAAAATTTGAAAATTCTAATTTTCCCACAAACATCAAATCAAACCGGAGTTTTTTTAGTTAACCGGAGAACAGTACAGATTGAGGCTAAAAACTCCGGTAAGGCTCCTACGTGGGCCATTCAGTTATTAGATAGGGGCAGAAAATTCCCAAGTAAAATATTTTATTACCTTTAGTAACCCCTCGCCAAGCCAAGGCTGCAAAAAAATAGTAAAGGTACCAAGCTACTACAGTTAAAATGGTTTTTACCACAAGGGCTTATTTCCACATCAAGTTTATAAATTAAAAAAAAAAATATTAAAACAGACACGTGAAAGAAACGTCTATGATGAAAAGTAAGTATAATATAAGTGAAATACCGAGCGTAAAATAATCATGGTAAGATTCTGAAAATTGCAAAATTTTGTAAAATATTTAAAACATTATAGAATTAGTAGAACATCATATAACTGTAAAATTTTGTAAAGTATTTAAAACATTATGCAACTCGTAGAACATTGCAAAAACTGTAAAATTTCTAAAACATCGCAAAACTGTAAAATTTGCAAAACATCGTAATATTGTAAAATTTATAAAACCGTATAAAACTGTAAAATCTTTAGAATTTGTAAGAACGTTAAAATTTTGAAATTTTGTAAAGTAGGTAAAACTTAGAAGTTGAAACATTTTGAAAAATCTACAAGAATTGGTAGTTTTCTTTGAAATGAAAACTTCAAATTTAAAAAAAATTGTATTTTGAAAGGAAAACGATTTAGAAGTAAATTTTATCATCAATCAAAATATGTTTTTGATTGAGCATGAAATTTTAATTCTCAATCGAAAATAAAAAAAAAATAAGTATTGTAACCATAGCGCAAAAACGTTAGTTATAGAATTAAGAAAATTGTGTATAGCACCTGCCAAACTGTGTTTTGTAAAGCAGCAGCGGCTGCTAACCAAGAGTAAATTTTTTACCAAGAAAAAGAGAAAAACATCAATTATTCGCTATCCGAAGGAACACAAATTAGACAAATAGTTACAAAACACATAAAGTTACATATACAAGTGCTAGCGTGCTCCCGCGCGCTCGCACTTACACATGCTTATACACGCACGCTAGAGCAGCACTTTATTTACCGATGTTAATTGTTTTTTTTCGAGCAACGTGGACGTCGCTCAACGCGGCCCCGCACGTGTCACGGACGAGCTTAGAGCTCCTCGCGGCAGCTCCCTACCGGATGCGCGCGAGACGCGCAGTCAGCTCTGCTCGTCGCTGCTCCAGCGTTCCCTCACGCAAAAGTGCAGGGCTTGCACCTTTTGCGCGTGGGACCGCACGCAACGGTCGCGATGCGACTGCAGCGAGCGGGCAGCTAGATTCCCGGCGACCACCATGCTGGCAGGTGCTCCTTAGCCCAATAAAGAGCAGACCCCAACGACTGTCTTCTTCTTGGCCCCCTCGCCCACTCCTATCCGTCACATAACTATCACTAAAACATAGAGATATATTTACTGCAAACATAATAAATGGGAAAAATGTTAATGCCTTTGACTCCTTGGATTTAATGAACGAAACAGTTTTAAATATTCAAAATATTGTAATTTGTCATCTAATTGAAACAAACATTATTGAAATTTGAAAATCAGTATAGCTGTCAAATTGCAAATTTAGAGTTTTTTTTTTATTTACTATACATATCATATACTTTTTTGAAGGAAAAATATTGTGCCGCTTATTACATCCAAGAGCGAAAAATGTTAATTTTTTTCTCATTTATTATATTTATAGTTAATATATCTACAATTTCATGAAGTCATAATAATTTAAATTAAAAAAAATAAATTTCTATAATTTTTTAAACAAATATAAAAAATTTACAAGCAATTAAAAATAACATAAAATGAACATTTTATGTTTCTTAACAAAGAAAAAACGTCCTGAGATATACCTCTATGCTACTATATGGTAGCGTCAAAACGATATCGAAACACTGATTTACACTTTTTACGACTGTAATTTTATAAACATGTCAATCTGATGACAGATTCTTAAAATTCTACATGACAAATCCTATATCGTTGACCAAAAAATATTAAAAATTTTGGCCACCATTTTAAATTTTGTATTTTTGTTAGCGAATTTGTAATCATCGACTCTAACAATACCCAATTAGAAACTTTCAAACAAATACGATTTTATAAAAATAAAAAAAACAATTCCAATATTAAACTTTTTGTTTTAATATTAATGCTATTTTGAAATTGAAAAATCATTATAAAACCAAAACGAGTCGACGAATCTTAAAGTTACTTTTTAATTCCGAATTTTCACTAAAAACGAAAGAAATGAGCTCCAGTTAATAAATAATAACCGCGTGGTTCTTGAGATTACGATATCAAAAAAAAAATTTTTATTTTTAAATCATAACTTTAAATATCTTGAAAAATAAAAGTCCTTATAATCTGGGCAAAGAATTTATCCATGGGATAGTTAAACGATACCTTTCTGGAAATTTTGAAAACGAATAATGCTGTTCTCCTAATGTTATCGTACGACATAGAAAATCGATTTTATTACAAAATTATTTTTTTCTCGAAAGCAGAAAAGTATTAAGATTCAAAAGTTTTACTGAATATTCTTCTCCATGTTCCTAATCATTTCATTTTTTCAATAAATATCTACGATATATCTCCGAGATATAACCTTTTAAGAAAAAATAACGTTTCCGTATATAACAAAAGAAGGGAATTACCTCATTCAAAATTTCAGGTGGGAAAAAATAGTTAATTTTTCAAATGAATTTTATTCGAATTGATTATATTAATTTTAACCGTAAAAACATCCTAGAAAACTAAAATTCAACAATCTAAAAATTGATAAAAAGGCAATAAATTATCGGAAAATTAAAAATTTTCTTGAGCAACCACCTTCGTACATCGAAGGCATAAAAAATGAGCCCTGAAAAATTAATTTGTACCGTAAATTGCTCGAGATAATAGAGGGATACATACATATATACCCACATACAGACACATACACAAACACAATTTTGGACAACACTGCCGCTAACATTGAGAGACACCAACTCTTCGCCAGTATTCCGTGAAACATTATTCGATCTGTTACGGAAACAGAACATAAATGCCGCATAATCTAAATATTAAATGTTAAAAATAATTATAAATATTAAATTTGAATTAGAAAATTGGTAAGTACTTAAATTACAGTGCTAAAAATAAAATTTAAAAAGTATGAAAATGTTCACGTATTAAATGGTAAATGCGATGCGGCGTTACGACTATCAATATTATTATATTATTACTGTTAATCGTCACAAATAAAATTAATTTCTGCATGCAGTACAATAATATTTAAAATCAAATAATATACGTATATTCAATTATTGTTACGTTTTATTGTACATTGTCATGTAATTTTGAACCGCCATACGACTTTGCCTTAGCGAAATAAATTGCAATGAATCAATATCTCTCTCTCTCGCTCTCTCTCTCTCTCTCTCTATTTCTCTCGGTCTCCCTCCCTCTCTCTCTGCTCTCTCCAGACTATACCGGATTCCTACTCGGTAAATTCACTACCCATAATGCGAATAAAAATCCAGAAAAAACGCTCGATAGTGCGGCACTATCCCAACAACCACTCAAATAGCGATACCAAAGTGCGCAACTCCGAATGACTAGGCTCGCCTGCTGGAGAAGCAAGATGTGGGGGATTAAGAGCTGTATTT